>CM060959.1:37138635-37226135 GCA_030765055.1 Mantis religiosa
AGTTCATGAAACTTTGAGATGGACACACCCAGCATTAGTTAACCGAAATAGAGTTGTATTGCAACAGAAAATTTCCACACCCCACGCTGCACGAACAGACATGGAAAAAATGCAGAAATTCGAGGAATCGAATGCTACCACACCCAGCATATAGCGCTGATCTTCCACCATCCGATTTCATCTTTTTCGATCCATGGTCGATTTTTTACGTGAAAGAAGTTTTGACAACGTTGAAGCTGTGCAAGTGGGTGTCACCGATTTCTTCTCATCAAAACCAGACTGGTACCGTCGTGGGATAAAAAGACCTGCTCATGACCATAGAATATAATGGTTTAAACACTTTGAAAATCAGTTAATTGCTTGTCAGAAGACATTTCAAATATTTGGAAATAAGCCGCGTGAAGGCTAAGGGTTGAATGAGTAGAGCCAGACTGAAAAATTCAATGCCATAGCCGGTATTTGAACCACGGATTTCGCGCTCTCCGTGAGATTGCTCAAAGCCACTGAGCTACTATGGCCAACGTGCCAACTAGACATTAAATTCTCCAAGTGACTTACATGCTTTCCCGATAGACCACCAGGGGTCCTCATATACGAGGGCTGTTCACTAAAGGATGATCAATATTTTTGATAACGTACCTTTACTCATCCTCATAATTTTCATGGTCCTTCTCAAAATAGTCTCCCCTGAATGTGATGCACTTATCCCGGCGCTTCTGCCATTCTTCAAAGACATGCTGGAAACAATTTTTTGAAAAATCCTTCAAAATCGCCTCCGCAGCCTTCACCTCTGCCTCTGATGATGGATAATGCCTCCCACGAAGGCGTTTCTTCAAGTTAAGGAATAGAAAAAGGTCACATGGGGCTAAATTCGGACTATAGGGAGGGTGAGGGATGCACTTTACGTTGATTTTTGCAAGATATTCAGCAACAACATTGACAATATGCGGCCGCGCATTATCGAGGTGCAGCATCCAGCCTGCTTCACGGAAATATGGTCATTTGCGCCTCATATGGACTTGAAATATTTTCAGAACATCCCTGTAGTATTGTCCAGTTACTGATGTGTGTGCATGTACAACATGCTGATAAACCATTCCATGAATATCAAAGAATGAGATGACCATAACTTTCCCAGCAGAAGCAATCACTTTTGCTTTTTTTGGAGGGTTGGGGATGAAGGAGATTTCCACACCGAGCCTTGGTGTTTGCTCTCAGGATCAAAATGATGTAGCCAAGTTTCTTCAGCAGTGATTACGTTTGAAAGAAACGCCGGATCTTCCTCTAACATCAACTTTAATTGCATGTTACCTCCAATGCAGCGGTAGGCGATACTGAACATGTCTGAACTTGCCTGGTTCTCACAGGCGGGAACCAGGAGTACCAACAATGCAACTACTACGGCGTGTTTGCTTCACATTAGGCTAACAGAATATAATAAGTTTAAATTTTGGTGTGAAAAATTAGGACCATAAAAAATTGTGATCATTCTTTATTGAACAGAACTCGTACTATGGGACACGCATCTTTTGTGGCGACTTACTATGTTGTAAGTTTTTAAAGCCTGGAGAACCCTTAATGGTTTATTGGGAAACATATGAATCTGTTGGAGAATTTAATGTCAAGTCGGGATGTTGGCCATAGTAGCTTAGATGGTTAGAGGAACGACACGGACAGCGAGAGATCCGTGCTTCAAATCCCGGCTATAGAATTGAATTTTTCAGTCTGTCTCCACCCATTCTTTTCAAATATTTCATTTGTTTAAATACGATATTACTTGTGAGACATCCATATATCTATGGACAGCCCCACGGAGGCTCCGGGCTACCTTTTGTGACAGATCGGTAACTCTCTGGTCGTTAGAGGTGGCCAGTCTTCACTCTATGTGAATTGCTCTGGTGGATACCCTTAAGATTATACTTCTAAGGGTTTAAAGAACAAATGACACTTATCTAGCTATCCTACCTGTTTGTGTATAAAGAAGAATTTCTATAAAATTTCCCATATTTTACAACAGAACTAACAAGATAAATAAAATGATGTCAGCCGTATCATACGTTCCTTATACAAAATAACAATGTAACAGTATGTTGGTTCATATCATGCTTCTCACCACATTATTCCATATGTTGCCAAGTACGCTCGCTAACCTCTCACTCTTCCTATCTCTCTCTCCCTCTCATTTTTCCAGTCTGCGGGGAGCAACTAATCTACTTTGCGGTAGAGTTAACACAAAAATGCACATTTTTTTATTATTTTTGTTGCGGTTTGCGGTATATCGCATGCATTGAAGTAGACATGGCCTTCCAAACAAGTACCTTCAGCTGAACAGTGCTACCGCAGCAAAAATAAATTAACAATTAATGAAATCTCTCTCGAAAGCAAATGAATTAGCGGTCTGGTAGCTTTCACATACATTACAGATAATCTGACTGGCGGTGCCACTAAACAAAAGCCTGTTCATGATCTGGGCTTTCATTACAGATTAACGCTAACTTCAGCAACTAGAGTGCACTGAATATCGCTACATATCTAGTTCTTCAATCCATAAACATAATTCCATATAAATTATTGCCTGGATATGTAGCCACAAACGTAACGCAAAAAAGAGGACAAGTGATACACGCTTTTCGGTAACTCTTCGAATGAACACAATAATCCACTGATTTTCTTCCATTATTTTCGGTTCTACGTATGTAATATTCCAGTTCAGGCTTTATATTACACAAGTAGGTCTTATTTATGCATTTTACACCAACCGTTTATACCCAGTGTAACAGCAAGTTCAGGCAGCGATTAGGAGGCGATGAATTAATCGAAATGAGCTAATTAAAAAAGATAAATTAATAAAAATACCTTACTAAAATAATATGAAATTAGAATGGATAGAGTAATGATTAAAATAGCAGTTGACTTAAAGAATAAGAAGCTAAGAATATAATTAGCATACATTCTAGCATTGAGGCAAGGAAAAGAAAGCATAAGCAGGACAGTTACCTTCTTTGTGCTAGAAAAAGTTCAATGTCTGAGAACTATAGAGTACTTCCAGCCAGGAATGTGTTGAGACAAAGAGCTTTCAAAATGAAGTTGAGCATAAACGCTAAAGAGATTTGCTTCGCTGATTTGATAACGATGTATACCGTTACAAACAACTCGGGGTAGGCGTTCCCCAACTCAGTGTGGGCGGAACGTCAGTGAGTTAGATGATTTTTGCAAACCAATGCGGAAATTCGAAATAAATGAGAAACCAATAATAATGCAACATTTGAGAAGGGTGAGCTAGTTTGGTCATGTGATAAAGTTAGAGAGGGTGTCAGAATAAGGTTGTTACTGAATCGTAGACTAAGAAGATAAGATAAGATAAGATACTTTTATTTATCCTTTGCATATAATGATTTAAAGGACACGTCAATTACAATTTTATATACATATATACATACATATTTTTATCTTTTTACACCTCTCTATACTTAAATTCTTCCAGACTATAGAATGCATTTGTTATTAAGAATGTTTTTATTGCCTTCAGTTTATATTCCATTTTATTAATTATTTTAATTTCTTCTGGTAACTTATTATATAGTTCTTTACCCATGCTTTTACTGCAGCGGTTGTTTAGAGTTCCCCTATACACTGATCTAAAATAGTCGTAATTATTTCTTAGAGTATAATTATGTATACCATGATTTTTTGGTTCTTCTTTTCCTAGTAAAATAATTTTTGTTTCATATATATATGCATGGAACAGTTAAAATACCAAACTCTTGAAGCTTTAATTTGCATCTGTCTGCTATTTATTTTTGCCATTATTCGAATTGCTTTTTTTGTAGTTTGAATACTTTTTTTACATCTGTTGCTGTGATGTTTCCCCATAAAGTTATCCCATATTTTATGTGCGAGTATATAAATGCATAGTATACTTGTTTTAAAGTTTCATAATCCATATGTTTTCCTACTTGTTTCATTATAAATATACCTTTATTTAACTTTTTAGTTATATGAGATATATATGGCTTCCAGTTTGTCTATTATTACACCTAAAATTTTAGTGTGCTGAACTTCCGGTATTGTTTCACCATCTATTTTAATGTTTATATCATTTTTACTATAATTTCCTAATTCAAAATTTATCCATGCTGTTTTGTGTGCGTTTAGAATCATACTTAGGTTTAAATAGTGCTGTTTTATTATTTTAATTAATTTCATTGCTTTCGTTTCCACCTCCATTGCTGACTTGCCTCTAATTATTATTGTCATGTCATCTGCATATCCAATTCCCCAACCTCCATTTCTTAGTATTATTTCAAAAATATCATTCACAAAGGCTAAAAATAAAAATGGTCCTAGTTTAGAACCCTGTGGTACTCCTTGTTTAACTGATTGAAAATATGATCTAACTTTCTTTATCATACCCGAGCCATTTATATGGCTTATTTCCACACACTGTGTTCTGTTTTTCAAATATGACACTATCCACTTTTGTGCTAATCCTCGAACCCCATGATTTTCTAATTTACTTGTAAGTATATCTATATCCACACAATCAAACGCTTTTGATAAATCTAAAAATATAGGTTATACTACGACAGGAAGGACGTGTTCATGCGCTTTAAGAAGAGAAGCGAAGATTTAAATGTAGGGAAGTTAAGAATAGCGCAACCAGCGTAAGTGGAAGCAGCATTAGAAGTTTATTAGAGCAAAGTAGTCGCCGTATAAAGAAGGAATAGAAACCGCGCGGGAGTAACTTTAAACAAGTAATCCAGGGTTTCAAGTAAAAATTGAATTTATGTTAGGAATTTTACTAACAGGTGGTCACCAATTCAAGTCAATTAGCAAACATAGTAGGAATTAAACCAAATTGTTCTGCAACAAACAACGTGTTATTAATACGACTGAGTAGCCAACAACCACCAAAATCCATTTCCTACAACCATTCACCTGAGAATAAGGGAGCTCATAGCTCCAATTAGCACCCAATCATTTTAAAACTGGTATGCGGGTTTGCCGCACCAGGCACAGAACTCAAGTGGCGGTGTCAGAGACCTGCATAAGGAAACACTAATTCGTCATTCGTTTGTTTCACACGGTCACGTATAGAAAACATTTCAGTCAACATATACCGAACCACATAATAGGTACAGGAGGCTATGCAATTGTAATATGAGTATATATTTTTCAGCAAATTCATAATCATTCAGCATATTATATAGCCTGAATGCTGCACACCACCTTCTAAGATTAGACAGTAACTGATAGAATGAAAACAGTAGTAGTTACGATAATAGTCTTTCAGTTGTTTTTTAATTTCGAATGACATTTATATGTTTATTATCATCGGACGTTGGTTCATTACAATTGTATTCAATTGTGTACAAGAGTTCACAGACTTGTTGTTAAGTCTTCTCAGCACAGTGGAAAACCTGGAAGTAAATCTTATCCGGTATCTCACCGTAAGCGGGAACCAAACTTCGAACCTTTTGAATATAAAGCAACACACTACGCTTAAACTCTAAAGGTGGTCTCGGAGGTACCAGTTTAAGCGTATACAGGGTGTCTCTAAAGTCACTATCTATTTCAATGAAAACGCAATATTGTGTTTCTCTTCTTTTCAGATGCAGGTATATTAGTGCAAGATGTTTAGCACAGAAGAACGGGTTGCCATTGTTTGTTCACGGGTACGCGGATTGTCATATGAATACGCCAGAGTGGAATTTACCCGTAAATTCCACAAACCAGCAATATCAAGGGCACACATTCGTCTGCTTGTGAACAAATTTAAGCGTACCGGCAGTGTGTGTGATGAGACACGTCCTGAACGACCACGCCTCTTGGCAGAAACAGTACAGCAGGTTCAGCCTGCCAGTAATATATGAGTCCGAAAGCATCAATTCGACGCCTCAGTAGGGAATTGAACGTCCCTCGTTACACAGTGTGGAAAATTCTACGTTTCACTCTACGAAAACGTCCGTATCACATACAAGTTCTGCACCGAGGATTTCATCTGTCGTGGGGCACTGTGTTATGACCTCCTGGAACGTGTAGAGAATGAGAATTTAATGGACAACATTTTATTGTCCGATGAAGCCACGTTCCATGTTTGTGGGAAAGTGCACAGACACAACAGCCGAATCTGGGCATATGAAGAACCACATGAGATATCGGAGTGGGAATGTGATACACCGAAAGTCAATTTTTAGTTGGGTATGGCAAACGCAAAACTGTATGGCCCATGTTTCTTTGCCGAAAGCCCAATAACAGGTAACATTTACCTCAACATGTTAGAACTGTTCCTTGAACCGCAGATTCAAGAGAATGGCATACTGGATACAGTTGTGTTTCAGCAAGATGGTGTGCCTCCATATTTTGCAAACATCGTCCGTGATTACCTGAACAGAACCTTTCCAGGGGGATGGATAGGCAGATGTTCACCACGGCTGTGGGCTCCCCGTTCACCGGAACTTACTCCTTTAGACTTTTTTGCATGGGGTTACATCAAATCTAAAGTGTACACTAGCAAAGTGAATGGTCTGCCTGAGTTACGGAATCGTATCAGGAAAGCAGCAGGTCAAATTACGGTCGACATGTTACAGTCTACGTTTGGTTCCCCTACTGAAAAATGACGTATATGTTTTGAGCTAGATGGAGGTCATGTAGAAGAGTAGTAGAAAATATGTAACACTTCAAAATAATATTGATTTTTCAATCACTGTCTTCCTTCATTGAAATGGATGGTGACTTTAAAGACACACTGTATATTACTTCACATGTCCTTACCAAACATTCCACGCTTTCAAATTGCACTTTTCTAATTCTTGGCTGCCACAAGAAACAAAGGAAATTGAAGTTGCGCTTTAGAGTGCCAAAACAATATTATAATTCAAATAGGTATAAATCACAAACTACAAGGTAGAAAGGAACCAGGAAGTCTCAGAAAACTGTGGTTTCAACAATTTGGAACCGGAACTGGCTGAAGTCTAAACCATGAATAAGAAGAAGACTATTAAAAGAGGAAATACTCATGAGACATTGGACTTATACACGAGATCCATTACAATTCTTATTTCCAAGGTCAGCACCGTGATACATATTCAATCTGATCTGCGAAGGAAGTATTTAACATTTATCCTATAGGAATTCCATATACATCTTCCAACAGGCTCAAAGCCGGGCTGAGCAACTTGCAAGACTTCAGGGAACTCTAGCTCATCAGGAGTTTGTGGATGGGCTTAGTAAGAGATGGATGTGCTCTTTCTGAAAATGTTTAGGACCCCTTTTCGCTTGCTGATCTGGTCTACTTGGGTACCATCCCTTATCTCGAACTTTTGGGGTCATATTAGAGACACAGTGCGCCCTTCTGATGGTGCTGTGCTTCTGTAATATACAGAATGCTTCAAAACGACACCGAACTATTATAGCCGTTGCGTAGTTTATAACTTAACTTGTCCGAATTTCGGTGTCGCAGCTTCGAAGTTCTGTTAGGTATAATTTTACGCAGCATTAAATATTATATGATTTGTGATTAGGCAGCGCAGAAAAACCACTGGTGTGGGAACCTCAAAAGTTTTTGGCCACGAAAACAATTACACCTCGCTCTTTATTAGTGACGCTAGCCTACCTTTCAGATAATGGGACAGTTGAAGGTTGCTCTTCAGTGTAAAACTACACATTCCTTCCTAACAGGGAGGATTTTGCTCGTACTTAGATAGCAAATCCAAGCAATATAGAGCGCTATACGAACGCCGAAATGACGGGTATGGTTTTGATGGATGGAACAGCTGAAGGGAGTTCAACGAACGCACGATTAATTTAGTTTCATTAAAAATATGAATTGTAAAAATAGGAACACCAATGATAACATTTATTTCTTTAACTTCAGAGCATTTTGTTAAGATCTTAATTGTCCAATACTTCCAACCACTACTCTAAACATCAACAGCTTCCTTTTCAGTTAAAAATGCTTTATTTAGTATCATTTATTTATTTATTATCCAGTTTTTGATTCCCATTTTACCCAAAGGAATATTAGGAATGTAGTTTACAAATTTATGAATACAGTACAATTTACAAAAAACATAACAAATTCAATATCAAGCTGACAAACAGTAAACATCAAGATGAATCATTGAGCTTAAGAAATATTTTGTTTAAGAAAGCCATGAAATATTGATAAGTTCTGTAATTCATCAGAATATGTGTAAGTGGTTTAGAGAAAGTGTAACCTAAGGATTGAAGCAATAATTCAAGTTCGTATCTTTCAAAACAGAAAAACGGGCAATCAAATAAAATGTGAGGTATATCTTGAAGATGATTTCTACAAATACAATGAGATGTGGATTTGATTTTGAATCTAAATAAGTAAGCTGAAAATTCGCCATGTCCAGTTAAGAATTGAGTGAGACCATAGGATTAACGAATTTAAATTTATGTCTGTCAGAAACTGTTGAGAAATATAAATTCTTAGTCAAAGCACCACAATCTATTTTTAACCAGTATTCATTTCTGTTCTTGATGATAAACTCCTTCAATGTTTTCTTCACATAAGAAATGGGACATAGAGTGTAGGTCTCTGGAAGATCTGAAGTCGCAGCTCCCTTTGCTAGCTCATCTGTACGTTCATTTCCGACAATCCCTACGTGTCCTCTGACCCACTTAATACACAGATGAGAACTACATAATAATTGACTTCTTATTTCAGCTGCACTGGGACTGCTGTTTTTCGTATCTTTCAAAGCTGCAATTGCTGCCTGTGAGTCACTGTAAAGGCGAGCGGTACATTGTAAGTTGTTGCACCATTTCACTGCCTCACGGATTGCTAATAATTCAGCTTGAAAGACTGAACACTCCTTGGCAAGTCTGAACATGGAAGAATGACATTCTATGGAGCAAGAGAATACCATAAATGTACATCCTACTTTAGCATTTTTACTAAGCACTTCAGCTATCCAAGAGCCATCTGTGTAAATGGAGTACTAGTGATATTCCTCTGCACAATCTTCAAGGATGCTAGAGACACCGGTGGCTGGATGAGAGGCTTGTTTAACTGGTTGTTCAATTTGCAGTTGTGAAATATGTCGTGGCAAGGCGCGGCCATTTCTAATGTTGTTGATATTTGCCTTATATACACCAGTAAGAAATATAGGTTCAATATTAGCAATAATGAGCGCTGCTGGAATGGAGATGATGCGGTATCCTCGGATGATTCTTAAGATGTATCCACGCTGTATCTGTAATAGCTTAGTTTGTGCCCATTTCTTCTGAAAAATACTTTGCAATGCTCCTGCACAATAGAGAACCATAGGTTGAACCGCCCCTTTATAAATTAACTTCAATAAAGAAGAGTTTAGGCCCCATGTTGGTCTCGTTAAAGCAGTCAGTGCGGTAAGAAGTTTACTAGCCTTCCTGGCTACATAGTCAAGATGATTTCGGAACGTCAGACGTCTGACGTATTATCATATCGTATTATCACGTGTTGTCTGACGTTTAGTATTATCAAACACCTGAAATAAAATGCTCGTCTGATGGTATAAGCATTTTGTTTTGGTTAATTTATCTACAATTCTTTGATGTGTCAATTGTCTTCTGTTTTGTTTATCATTTAAAGCTTTTATTCTCAACCTCACTAACATTAACTTCCCTCTTAAAGGTATATGTTGCATATGTCCACCAGCTTATTTGCCATCATGGACTGCTATAACGGATATTTCGAACACGTTAAACACTCATAAGCAATATTAAGCAATAGCTTTTTTATTGCTGTTTCATAAGCCAAAGAAATTCTTACTAGTAGCAAGCTAATGCGGAGTATGCCGGTATGTTTATTAACAGCTACAGCAGGCAACACGACGTGTGACGTAAACCTGCGAAATCCTACAGCGTGAGGCACGCGTCGTTATTGCTGTCACTGCTTCATCCATACTCATTCTGGAGCATTTTTATGTGGCTCTATTGGTGGTAAAATCTATATGTTGGATGGATAGAGTCAACATGAAAAATTCAATGTCATGGCCGGGATTTGAACCACGGATCTCCAGGTTTCCGTCCAGTCGCTCTAACCCATTGAGCTACCATGGCCAACGTGCCGTCCTGGCATTAAATTCTCCAGTTGACTCATATATTTCCCCGGTAAGAGTTAAATGATGAAGCCTAGGACTCAAGTACTTACGATAGTAAGTCGCCACAAACGCTGTACCTCGGATGCGAGATTAATGGCCTGTATAGGTTTTACTTTCCATCACGACAGTATAAATGGGAAGTACATTATTAGCACTATTTCGAGGAAATGGTACACTGCATATCGAACTTTATGACCTAGCCCTAAACAGTCACGTGCTTCACCTCTCTCGTTTTCCAAAACCACATTCATACACCAGAGCGGAAAACTCCTTCGTTTGAGCTGTTCATTTAATTCTTTTAATTTTAAACAGGCTGTTATTGAGTAATTAACTACCGCATGAAACTTACAGTGAATTAAACACAAATTTACCTGCATGTGTAAATACCATTCGTCACAAGGAAGGGAATAACAACTACGTTAGAAACCTGGGCGGAACTTCATTTTCATGATGGTGTTATCGTCCGGGGATTAAAACACAGTAAAAAAGTAAAGCGAGAAAGAAACACCACTCCAAGTACCAACTCTCCATGAAAACAACTGTGGTACAAATCCTTAAACCACTTCATTATACAAGAGCGGCGCATAAAATTACGATTTGCCGTCGTTGTGTTTAATGACTACATCTTATCATAATACACAAACAAACAAAAAATGAGGTTTTTGTTTGCTTGTTTGTTTTGGCATGCAAAGGAATACAAATGTCACCGAGCGGCTAATGTTTCCATTGTGGAAACACAGGAAGGTTCAAAAATGAAATCCTACTTGGAATAAATTACAAACCAGAGCATTAAGTATGACCACTAGGCCACCTATGTAAACTGTCTATGTGTAGCAAAGATGGAGACAGGCTGAAGTGTCTCAGCCCGTATTTCAAATGTGCATAGGGAATTGTGCAGTGTTTTAAAAACTTGTGATTCCATACGGAATTGTACCTTCTTGTCTATTACGAGGGCTGTTCAATAAAGAATAACTTTTTAAGTTTATAATTTTTCACACTAAAATTCAACCTTATTACATTCTATTAGCTTAATGTGAAACAAACACGCCGTAGTAGTTTCATTGTTGGTACTCCTGGTTCCCGCCTGTGAAAACCAGGCAAGTTCAGACATGTTCAGTATCGCCTACCGCTGCAATGGAGGTATCACGCAGTTAAATTTGATGTTAGACGAAGAGTTTTTTTTTCGTAATCACTGCTGATGAAACTTGGCTGCATTATTTTGATCCTGAGTGCAAACAACAAAGCTCAGTATGGACATCTCCTTCATCACCAACCACCAAAATAGCCAAAGTAGTAGCTTCTGCTGGGAAGGTTATGCTCAACTCATTCTTTGATATTCATGGAATGGTTTATAAGCATGTTGTACCTGCACACACATCAGTAACTGGACAATACTATAGGGATGCCCTGAAAACTTGCAAGTCCATATCAGGCGCAAAAGACCACATTTCCGTGAAGCACGCTAGATGTGCAGCCGCATATTGCCAATGTTGATGCAGAATATGTTGCAAAAATCAACGAGAAGAGCATCGCTCACCCTCCCTATAATTCGGATTTAGCCCTATGTGACTTTTCTATTCTTTAACTTAAAGAAATGCCTTCGTTGGAGGCATTATCCATCTAATACCAAAATTAAAGTTTGCCATAAGCAAAGAATCATGATGGATGTCAAAGTAATGTTGGTTCTTTGTTAGATCACGTGCAAGGCCAGTTAAGTCGAATAGCATTTTGGGGGAAAGTTGTTATAACAAAAGCAATGTAAGAAACAGTGTCCTTAGCAGGTTTCCAAAGGGGCTCACTTGACTTGTATGAATAGGGTATTCTTTGGATCATTCATAATGGCGACAAAACAGCCACAAAGGGATCTTTGGTTGAAAAGAAGGTCTCCAGAAAGTGAAAGTTACATATACACCCACACGCGCAGCTGTGGACAAGAGTCTTGGGCGTGGAGCCGATTAGAGCAGTTCGTGGCTAGGAAGCCATTAAAAAGAGTCTTCGACGTGGAGCCGATGAGAGCGGTCTGAGGCGTGAGGGCGATGAGCGCAGTCCTCTTGTTCTGTCTTGGATATTTGTAGGTTCATATATACGTGAGGAACGAATAAAGTTTATCGAGTAATAAACATTCTGCCGTCAGTAACTCTAAACAGGGATATTGGTAACCCTTGGTCGGCAACTTCAATTTCGATGTTCTAAAAAAAGAAGCATGAATAAATAAGTTGGAAACAGGCATTCCAGTGTCATTAAATATCCTTCTCACACACATCCACGCATACCATGTGCCACACATAATAATAGCTTCAAAGTAGCATCAACGTGGGTCACCCATAAACATTTTAGTATCACATCATTAGAAGCCATGGTGAAGAAAAAATGTTTTCCAGCATGTATTTGAAGACTGGCAGAAATGCTGGGACAAGTGCATCGTATTCAGAGGAGACTATCAAATTTATGAGGATGAGTAAAGGTACGTTGTCAAAAAAAAAAAAAAAAAAAAAAATCTGATCATCCTTTATTGAACAGTCGTTGTACAATAAAAGTTGAATTGTTAAATGATGTAATTTAGAAAGGACCTGTTTTCGATAGAGCTGTATCCCACCGGATTATTTTCAATTATGATTTACCTTCTTGTCCCCTTATAATAAAGGCACATTTTATGAGAAACATGCAAAGTGAGATTTAAACTGCATATTGTATTTAATGTATGAGAGATAAAGATTAACAAAGATGTCTATACAATTGCATAAGAAATTACTGTACGGATAGAAGAGTTTATCTACTAAACCCTTAAGGGAAATAGAGAAATTAATAAAGTTTGCTCACAGGGTTGCACTTTAGGGCCCTTATTTTGGGATATAATAATTGAACGGATGTTAGAGCAAATTGCGAACATGTAAAAGGCATGTGATATCATTGCTTACGATTTAATGATTGCGGTAGAAGCAAGAAACAGATTAGAATTAGAACAGAAATGAAAGCGGATGATTGATGCTCTTGAATAGTGGTGCGTTAGAACCAAATTAAAATTAGCCCACATAGATCGGCAAATCTGATATTTAAGGGAAAAGTCAAACGAGACCATACTAGTAAAATCTACAATGTAAATACATATAAAAAGACACAAAACGTTTAAATATTTAGGCATAAAATTAGATGAAAATGCTTGGATATACCTTGGATACTTGGATATTGCCCGAAATGAACGTGCCAACCAGCTTACAAAGAGAACTGCGACTTCAGATCTTTCAGTATTCTACACTTTATGCTTTATGCGTGGCAAAATTGAAGAAGATTATCATCTACGACTGGAATGAACACTGGTTAATAAGTGATTGTGGGGGTTTGGTTAAAGATTTATATTTCCCAATGGTTTCTGATAGGGCCGTTCAGAAAGTAACCTCCGGTTGATTGCAAAAAATTCACCAAGTTAAATAAAAATATTTTAATATATACATCTTACAACTACATCATTGCACTATTTTTCTACATAGTCTCCATAACGATTGAGGCACTTATCGTATCTGTTCACAAGCTTTGAAATTCCTTCTGCATAAAAATCACCCGCTTGTGCCTGGAGCCAGCCTGTGACCGCATCTTTGAGCTCTTCGTCGTCATCAAGACGCTGGGATCCGAGCCATGTCTTCATATGCTTGAAGAGGTGATAATCGCTTGGCGCCAGATTTGGGCTGTAAGGTGGATGGTTGACAACGTCCCACTTGAAGGACTCAAGAAGGGCTGTTGTTCTGCGAGCAGAGTGAGAACGGGCGTTATCGTGCAACAAACGATACCGGAAGTCACGATGAATAGCTGCTGCAGAATATCCTTTGGCTGTAGAAAACCTTATAACTGCACGCACTTCACATTTGGCGGGGTTTTCTATTGCAGCACACATTTCAAACGGCCACAAACACTAAACTAGCGCAGATACGACGTTCACTCGACCACGGCTTGATGCCGACTGACCTGCTGAGTGCGTGAATGCACAGATGGCGTCGCTACTCCCCCCACTACCCGCACTGTGACCGATCGGAGGTTACTTTCTGAACGGCCGTCGTAAATTCCTTAATCCTAATTAAGTTCTCACTCAATTCTTAACTGGAAATGGCAAATTTTCTCCTTAATTATTCCGATTCAGAATCAAATTCACCCCTAATTGTATTTGTGGAAATCAGTTTCAAGGTGAGCCTCAATTTATTTGATTGCTCCATCTCCTGTTTTGAAAGATATGAACTTGAATTGTTGCTTCAATCCTTGGATTACACTTTCTCAAAACCACTTACACATATTTTGATGAATTGCAGAAGTAATCAACATTTCATGCCTTTCTTGAACAAAATACTCGTATTATCAGCGATTGCATCATTTCATTGAAGCCGCGCAAAGCCAAGGCTACGCGCGGGGTGAGACAGATATTGGCGCGCAGCGCTAAACGTTAGCCGAGAGAGAAAGAGAAACAGAGAAAGAGACAGAGATAGCTCAATTGATCTCTCGCTGCGCCGCAAAAGGCCTCGGCACGTTTTTAGAACAATGGCTGGGATATAAAAGCCGACAAAGAGTCGAGTTGCCGGACAGTTGCAGTTGTTAAGTCAGTTCCTAGTGTGCTATAGTGCAGCTATTTGTAGTGTTCTGCAAGTAACTTCTTTCACTTGTTTACGTGTGTTGAAGCAATAAGAGACAGTTTAGACTGTGTTTGTGTATGTTTCTGCTGCTGTCAGGGTTGTACAAAACGTGTTTTTTATTTGTAATAAAGAACATTTTAAATTTCTTCATACTAGACTTTCAATTCTACGAACCTATAAATTCACACTGATTCTTCTACCAAATGATTATATTTTGGTGTTTACTGTTGATCATATTCATGATACTGCATTATATTTGGTTATGTCTTGTAATTTTATTATATAGTAAGGTGACCTAATATGGAATACTTTTTATATGTACTTAATTTATTGCCCTTAAATTTGATATATAAATCTGATGACTGATAAAACAATTCCTCGCTAACTTAGGAATATAGTATTCAAAACACAAAGCAGACAGTTTGTAAAGTTAATCATAACAAAACATATTCTAGAAATGCACACTTGTTTCCTATTGGGCACATAGTTATCCTAATATGGAATACTCTAAACAACATATGAGCAAATAGAATATCAACCAATTTTGGTAGAAATGGTTTTGAAATATTTACGTTAGATCAGAAGAAAAGAAATAAAATAATAAAATAAAACTACAAATTTATTCTGAGCGAATTTCGAAGTGATAAATGATTACATCTCATTTATGCATCCTGACCACTAACTTAAGGTGGTGAAATTAATACTATTTAATTATTTTGGCTTCTATGTGCAAAAGCATTATAACAATTATTACCATATAAAGGTGTTCCCAATATGGAATATTCAACATTGAGATCAATGCGGTATTCCACATTAGGAACATTTTCGCCATTTTGTTTTAACCATTCAGCACATGAGCCAGTTATAGCAGCCTTTTAGTAAATTATTCAGGTTATACCCACTATGATTCATATATCAAAATATAAAAAATAAACGTTAATTATACTTACTTTATCCACCTGCACTGCCCATTCAATCGCCAAGTCAGAAAAACTCAAAACTTGGGCAAACCTTTATGGTGACACAGAAAGGCCACTGAACCTTAGCAAGGAACAAAGAGCACTGCCTTCTACACTAGCGTTCCTGCGGTAGCAGTTGCACTCTTTCCCAATAAATGTCACTTTCATACAGAGTGAGAACTTAGGTATTTCACATTAGGCACGTATTCCACATTAGGGCACCTTACCCTACTCATTTTAGAATTTGCAAACTATAGTCCTAATATACCTTTGCGTAATACAGGAATCACAAAATTGGATAACCAATAAATAATATTACATGATAATTACAAACCACAAAGTGAGTGTAAAACTTACAATTACAAATAAGAATCTGAAAACTGGATATCACAAATTTAAAAATGATAACGCTAAATTTATGCCCCTTTAAAACTATTGTATAATTTCGTATATTTAATATATTGTGGTACATCCAATTCAATATTTCTATAATATTGCATGTTGACAAAATATGTTTTTAAGCTTAATGAATGACTGTGTATACTTCGATGTTTATATTCAAGGTACACCTATTAGTGCATATTTTATAATTGTTATAGTGCCCATGTTGACAGTTTGTTTAAAGTTTTTAGCGGCTACGCCCCAGTTCTGTTCTCGGGATCATTTGCAGTCTTGTTTTGTATTATAGCGGATACCCATTCAGATGCAGGCCACGTTCAACGTTGCTGCGTGTGGATGTAATTTTCGTCGTCGTCCAGGCTTGTCCGTTAATCGCGTTACGCAATGGCTGTTGATGGGTTGACCTTTATGGTTGCCGAGGATGGCCACATGCGGCGGTTTCTAGAGGTGCACCATTATGTAGATATATGCAGATAAACATACAGGAGCATGCCACACATCTTTCATGACTCCGCCCACCTCTCGCATCATATAGTAAACCTTGCAATAAACCTTGTGATAATCTAATCTGGGAGGCAACCGCTATGTTTTGATGATGGAAAACGGGACGCAAATGAGGTAATCCTTCCTGCAGATTCCACGTTTGGGACGTAAATGGTATCGACCTCAGATGCCAGTAGCGACAGTGGTTTAGCTAAATTTACCAAAGCAACTTAATAATAAAAATTACTATTAAATAATAATAATAATAATAATAATAATAATAATAATAATAATAATAATAATAATAATAATAATAATAATAATAATAATAATAATAATAATAATAATAATAATAATAATAATAATAATAATAATAATAATAATAATAATAATAATAATAATAATAATAATAATAATAATAATAATAATAATAATAATAATAATAATAATAATAATAATAATAATAATAATAATAATAATAATAATAATAATAATAATAATAATAATAATAATAATAATAATAATAATAATAATAATAAATAATAACAACAACAACAATAACAACAACAATAACAACAATAACAACAACAACAATAACAACAATAACAACAATAATAATAATAACAATAATAATAATATTAACAATAATAATAATATTAATAATATTAATAATATTAATAATAATAATAATAATAATAATAATAATAATAATAATAATAATAATAATAATAATAATAATAATAATAATAATAATAATAATAATAATAATAATAATAATAATAATAATAATAATAATAATAATAATAATAATAATAATAATAATAATAATAATAATAATAATAATAATAATAATAATAATAATAATAATAATAATAATAATAATAATAATAATAATAATAATAATAATAATAATAATAATAATAATAATAATAATAATAATAATAATAATAATAATAATAATAATAATAATAATAATAATAATAATAATAATAATAATAATAATAATAATAATAATAATAATAATAATAATAATAATAATAATAATAATAATAATAATAATAATAATAATAATAATAATAATAATAATAATAATAATAATAATAATAATAATAATAATAATAATAATAATAATAATAATAATAATAATAATAATAATAATAATAATGACGATGACGTCATGATGATGGAGTTATACTGGTCGCCAAACTAGAATGTGATTGACAGTAAGCACGTGGAAGAACGCTTTAAATAAATGGGAGGAGATGAGTACGTCATAACGGTTGTCATAGTAAACATTAGAAGGACTAATTAGAGTCAAGGCGATTCCATGACAACGTTATTATGTGTTTCAAGTGGGATGATGCTTGTCCTTCAGCACTGCTAGGTGAGCAACCAATCGCAGTCCTGCGGTGTTGCCGTATCGCATTCCCCCCTATGTGGTGTGTGACGAGCGCCAAACTAATGAATCTCTAATAAATACTATCCGCGTTAAAACAAAAATTCACATTTTGCAAAAACTGATCCATGAGGAAGGAGAGATAGATATATTTAGTTTAACCGTAAAACCGCCACATTTTTAGCTCAAATAGTTTTCCTAATACAAATGTAGAATTATATTATAAGAATGCATTGCGACGTAAACACTGCAATGAATATCATTATTGGTTGGCATATATTCGTAAACGTATATTTGAAATTACTCAGAGTTGAAACCTGAACATTTGACATGACGTGATAAAAGAAATATGTACTTTGAATAAGCCAAGGTGTGTGTTAAATTCGATGAGAGGAAGCAGTACACTTCTTGCTAGTCGAGCAGAACGTGTCTGGTAATATTATATCTTTATTTATGAATGGTTCGTAATCTCTATTTAATCTAGAGTTCAAAGCAGCATTATTCAGTTACTCTTCCATGAAAAAGTGTATCAGCTGGATCAATGAGACGTGATCCACCTTCCCCCTTACTACTGCTAGAACAATCCAATTGAGTTAATGTGGGCTCAAATTATATGCAAACAGAAATAATATTTTTAAACTCACTGAGGTTGAACGACTTGTTCACGAAGAAATTAACAAGGAACACTACAAGAATGGGAAAACTGCGTGAGACATCAGATAAACTACTAGAAGGCTACTTTTGGAAAGAAATAGCACGTAACGAGATTTTGGAACCTATCATCATAAATTTGCAGTACTTAGACGTTGAAGACAATGACAATGACGAATTATCTCTTAACGTAACATTCACAGCTATATGGATGCACCGCTGGTATTTTCGTTGGATCAGAAAAATAAGTAATTCATAAACTATAATTAACTTTAAACTAAATATTTGAACCATTTGTGTAACATACGAATATTTATGTTGCAACTGCATTATTATAGAGCTTTGGAAAATTCAGTTTTGGTTCCCTTACGTCTAGCGCCATGAACACTCGGAAGTGTGCGAGAGAGAGGCAAATATAAATATAATATATCCAATAAGCACATCGTCCATATCAATAATTTCTGGGACATACGTAGTCATAGTTTAAACCATGTAGAGATATCTAAGGAATTGTAATGTAGCTTCTGAGATATATCTGCTTGTAGGTTTACTGATTATGCTATAATCTTAAAATATTCTTCTGTTATTTTTAATGGTTAAAATGTATGTTGTGTAAGCATTTTGGCCTCAGTATCTTGAAAGCAACTTAACCATATACTTAACGTAAGCGTAGGAGATAATTAAGTGCCTCAATCTCTAGCTCATAAGTAGTTTCAACTACCTCAAACAGAGTTAACAAATGCAGGTTCTTGAGGCTGTTGTTGAAGTTATTTGTACAAGCAATTAAAGACAGCAATATTGCATAAGCATTTGCTTCATTTTGGGACTTGACTGCTTACTTATTAAGAACAATATACTTTTAGGTCAGGTACTACTGGAAGAAGGCGTGGGTCACATGTAGAGCGTAGCACGGGAGACTTAGAGTGAATAGGCTGTGCAAGCCATAACGAAAGAACTGAGTTAATTGCTCTCTTCAAGGCCAATGACCACACCTTACCTATAGCAGCACGTATGAAAGGATCGAAGCAAAGTGGACGGTCTATACTGAAAACTGTCAACGATTTCTTGGCGCAGCTACAACCATGCAAAATACATAAGATGATAAATTTTGTAATTGGTTTAGGAAAATTTTCAGACAAGTTAGAAAACTGCGCTGTGTGTGCAGTAGTGCGTCTACCCCACAGTCAAGAACGCTAATGACCGTAGCAGTTGATACCGAAATTAAGAATTGCAATGTATAAAGAATCATGATGGATGTCAAAGGAATGTTGGTTCTTTGTTACAACACGTGCAAGGGCAGTTGAGTCGAATAGCAGTTGGGGGAGAATAGTTGTTATAACAAAAGAAGTGTAAGAAACAGTGTCCTTAGCAGATTTATAAAGGGTAGCACTCGAGTTTGTTGAATGGGCTATTCTTCGGAAGACAACATAGTCACAAAGGGAATTTTTGGTTGAATGAAAAGGGATTCCAGAAAGTGAAAGTGTCACATACACCCACGCGCAGATGTGTGGTCATACAGTCTTCGGCGTCAGGCCGATTAGGACAGTTCGTGGTTGGCAAGCCATTAAGAAATTCATCTGGTTCTGTCTTGGTATAAGGCAGCCCAGAAATGATAAGAAGATATTTTTCGGTTCATTTCTACCTGAAGAACGAATTAAGTATTATCGAGCAATAAGCACTCCGCCTTTAGTAACTCTAAACATTGATACATCGGTAATTCTTGGTCGGCAACTTCGAGTTTAATGTAATAATAAAAGAAGCAGTCATTAAACCAGTTTGAAACGTGTATTCCAGTGTCATTAAAACCATCCTTCTCATACATATCCATGCATACCCGGAGAGAAACCTCAATGCTTTACCCTGAGCTAAATACTATTTGCTTCAAACTGTAGCCTCAACGTAGAACTCTTTGCTCGCCACATATATTGTTGCTTGACAGTTGTGCACCCTAAAGGCCCCCCAATAGCCAAGAAATCCCAATTTCATACCTCGGTCACGGTAAAATATCTATTTAAATAAGTTTTTCTCGGTGTTTCCCCATTTCCTGAGAGATGAATGTCGGTTAGCTAAGCTCTATGGAACCCGGGCTCTTTTTTGAGCGTTTTTTTTAAGTCCTCCAACGTTAAGTCATATCGGACGATGAATGAAATTGGTGAAATCATGCTGAAATGAGTCCGGGGGAGCTTGGATATTTTTTATACTAACGACTAAAGATGAGAGGTGAGAATGTAAGGAAAACATTAGGAGTGGATTGTTGGGATCGCGCATTGAGCATTCCCGTAATGCAGAGCCGGCCGTCCATAACGGCGGGCGGTTGGAGGATGATTTCCAGGCGTCGAAAATGACTGAGAGGCCCTGAACGAGGCGCGTGGAGAGTAGAGGTGCAAGTGAAGGAAGGTAGTCAAGGATGAGAGGTGGAAGTAATAGTCTTTATTGATTAATATTGTATTAGAGGGCATAATCTCCGGCAGTTACTACCGGGAAGAGTGTTGTTGAGGCCATCAGGTGTGTGATTGTGGACGTGGTGGTCTCCAGATGTTGGGGAAGTAAGCCCCAACACGCTACCCGATATTCGTCTTCCAGGGTAATGGAAAACCCCGGAAAAAACCTTATCCAGGTAGCTCACCCTAACCGAGATTCGAACTCAGGACCTCTTGAACGCTTTGAGCGTCATTTTACCCAGTTCAACACTAAAATATTAAGGTACCAACTATCAAGGTATCTGCACTAACATCTTATACATAATGAATTTATAGGTTACATGTTCTATTTTATGGTAGTTTTTACTATAACAGGAATCTCTGCCCGTTTATGTCTCTCCACATATCTACAGTAAGCAGAAGTGCTATATTTAAAATTCTATGCTTCACCAGATTTAACCATAAATATAGAGCTCCAGAGATTCTTGATCACGGAAAAACAACAATTTTTAGAAAACGGTCCCTATATATGATGTATCTGTGTGCGAGCCTGCGTAAAGATAACCCAAAAGAAAACAGTAGATTAAGTATATGTTCGAGTCCGCCTCGGGTAGCGTGGTGGTAGCGTGTCTGCCTCACACTCAAGAAGTCCCGAGTTCGAATCTCGGTCAGGGTGAGTTACCTGGATAAATTTTGTCGGGGGTTTTCCCTTATTCTGAAGGACGAATGTCGGGTAGCTCTAAGCTCCATGGACCCTGAGCTCATTTGAGCATCATTTCACCCACTCCATTCACCTTCCGATATGACAACGTTGGAGAAAGTCAATTACAAAAAAAAAGGTATAAATGTTCTCAAAATTTCATTTAAAATTTGTATTAAAATACAATTTTTAAGTATTTCTGACAATTGACATCTGTATTCTGAAAATTCTGGGAATAATCCCTGAAAGTTCTTTATTCTGAACCGTTTACATACATTTGCTAAAGCATGAGAGTTACACGGTCCCCAAAATGTAGATATGGTCGAGGTACACGATTTATATACAACTCCCCACTTTCTAGATATTCTTTGGTATTACTAAATTTTCAGGTACTTCATTATTTTCTCATCTCGCTGCTTTGTCTGTTATTCTTTCTTTTTCGTGTTCAATCAAAGTCATCATTCAGTGAGCCATTTTGAAAGTTTTAACTGTAACTTAAGTACAGTTTTAACATTATATGATTCTTATAATAATACTATATATTATTCTTATGTTAAAGGTTTAATCAACGTTTGACTGCATTAACAAAATCTGAAGAGGAAAACAAACTGCTGTAAACGGTTGCTTGTGTTATATAAACTAAGTGAGGCAGGGAATTATTTTTCGAACAAATTAACGATCAATATTCCTTCTAACCTGCAAGAGATATTCAACTGTTTAAGCAGTGCACTGAATGACTGCTAATCGTATAATGTGCGTATTTCATTAGAGAATTCATGGATATAGAAAACGAATCGCTTACTTTTTGCAAAACCTGTTACTACCCTACTGCGCATAAAAAATTACTGGTTTCATTTAAAGACGAGGTTCATTACTAGTAGTTATTTTTATCCCTCTTTTCTTGCACTGGGGAGATTAAAGCCACAGTGAGAAGAGACTGCTAATGATTCCCTTTCATCTTTCTTGGTCTTTCACAAGTTATACTCAGCCAGGATGATGGGAAGATAACTGGTGGTTTAGGGTAAGTGCGCCAGTTCACGCATCTTTCACTGGAACGGCTTTACTCGTCTGCTTATTAAAGAGCTAGTTACATTCAAATTGAAATTGACTTTAGTTATGAACGCTGTTTAACTGATTTGGTTCTCAGCCTACCATTCTGTAAAGGGCATGAAAGAACATTTAATTTAGTTCAGAAATCCCTTTACCAGATTAGGCGGCTCGGATTCGATTCCAGACGACCGCAAAGTGAGATGTGTGATGGCCAACACGGCGCTGGGCAGGTTTTCTCCGGGATCTCCAGTTTCCTCCGCCACTTGTGCTCCATCTCATGTATTATTAGTGTCACCACCTGCGGTGCCGCCTAAAAGAAAACCAGGTCTTAAACGCCGCACATCATCCTGTGCCAGATTTATGGTACTTTTAAAGCAAAAATATTCCAAGAAATTTTGCTGTGCCAAAAAAGTTGTTGCAAAGGAAACCAGATGCATTTTAAGCCACTATTTCACCAATTGAAAATACCACTGGGCAGCAATGAAAATGTTTCGTGCTTAAAAATATTGAATTTACATGTATTGCAAACTGCTGAGCTCAAAAATCACCATAAAATGATAGATTAGCTCTTGTTTTGAAGATAAAGTGACATTTAATTATTTAGAGTGAAGAACTCAAATTTTGGGGAACTTTTTAGGGAGTTGGCACACCTGTCAAATAACAAAACACAATCAGAGAGACATTTTGGAAAATAAGTGATGCAAAAATTAAGGAAGGCATTTTTTGTTGGACCTCAAATAAGAGAACTTGTAAAGGATCCTGCATTTGACCAAATTTTGCAGGGGAAAGAAAAGGAAGCTTGGGAAGCCTTCAAGGGTGTTGTTCATGGATTTTTAGGCAACAAAAGAGATGACAACTACAAGCATTTGATTACAGTGCTCCTACAAAAATACCGTAACCTTGCATGCAACATGTCCCTTAAGATCTATTTTCTCTACTCCCACCTACACTTTTCCCCTCCTAGTGGTGCTGTTAGTGATGAACATGGGGAAATATTCCATCAGGACATTTCTGTTATGGAACAAAGATATCAGGACCGTTGGAATGACGTAATGCTTCCGGATTACTGTTGGTCTTTATATAGGGATTCTGCGAAACTCCATCACAAGAGGCAGGCTAAAAGACGACGAAGTCAATAGGCCACCACATGATTCTCTTCATACACGACTATCTGCGAAGTATTTTTTCCAGCAATTTAGAACACTTAGCATGTAATTACCAGCTATAAAAATCAAATGTACTGTCATTGTTGTTAGTATGTTTGTAATTAAAATGTACCTTTTTCTCTCAATCCGTTAATATGTAATACTTCCACTTTGTGTATATCATAGAAACTAGAGGTAATAAAAATGTTTCATTGTCATATTTGTTTTTCTCAACCCAAAATTATTAGGAATTGCCTCATGAAGTGCTCGAAATATTCAAAAATTATTTTTGTTTCCCGATGTGCTTAGTGTTTTGAATTTCGTATGCAAATTCTCTCTGAATAGTTACTAATTAAGCCCAGACACTAATAATATTGATACTAGAAGTAAATATATATCAAATGTGTCTAATTGTTTATTTGCCTTCTCTAAGGAGACCTATTATTTTAAATGTGTGGAGTTTTATAACAAATTATACAGGAAATTTAGAACACTGACCATGAGCGATTTTAAAAGAAAAAATTTTAATTGGCTAGGTGAAATGCGATTTCATTAAGTGTTGCAGTACACTTGGTTATTAATTAGGATATACACGCATTTTTATTCTCACAATATGCCATTTGTATGTATATATGATCTTATAAAAATAAAATTGATCGATTGATATAGTATATGAAATATGAAATTTAGCTCATTTTATATTGGAATTTACGCTGCAGCGATACAACTGTCAAAATGGCGACAGCCTATGCGAGGACAGAATTTACATTATTTAAAATTTTAGCAGAATTTACTAATTGTTTTGTGGAATAAATCCCATAATATTTAAAACAGAAGAATTGTTATTTATTTTCCAACAATTGCAGTATCGAATACATTTACACCAAGACTGCGACCAGAGATAGGGGAGATGCGCCCAATACCGCAGTGTCCAGTACCGTACGGTGTCAGTATGTCGTAGTTGCCGATAGATAGTAGAAGCTCATGGTGTGTTTAAGCAAACAACTATCCTTGTTACCATCGGAAAGTTTTCCCTCCTCTTTGACCGTTGAATCTGAAGTTATTGTTCAGAGAACTCGTGTAGAGAACTGGAGCTGTGCTGTTAGTAATGTGCTGATATTGCTGCTGCCTTGTCCGGTGAAGAACTAATTAAGTATTTGTACTCATATTATTTGGTTTTAAGTAGACTACACAAACACAAAATACAATGTCGGTTTAAAAGAATCGGGCCGTGCTATGAAGTTATATATACGTACGTGAGAGTTGCTCAGTACCGTTCGATAGCAATTTTCCCAGTACCTTACGCGAAGGTATATTTTTATCCCCTGAACGTGCCCTGACATTTGATTAATTTTTGTTTATATGCATTCCTATCAACATGGAGGCCAAAAAGAAAGGAAAATTGTTAGAAGAAAATTTGAAACCAGCAATAAAACATATGATAGAAAGATCAACGAGTCTAGGAGAGGCAATATATATTGCTGAAACATTAATATGGGCTCTGTATAAGCTGATGTTGCAGCCAAAGGCACAAAAACAAAAGAACAAACCAATAGCAAAGAGACGCTAAACTAACATTAATAAAACTATAAATAGAGAACCTAACTCTAAATCGGTGCCAACAGAAACTGGAAATAGTAAAGAGCCTTAGAAGACTAAAAGAAAATTAAATTTTGGAACCAAAACCAATGTTGATTGAAGCGTTCTATCAGAGTGTATCATTTGCTTAGAAATCACAGACAGACTTGGGTTCAATGTGTATCGTGCAAGAGTTGGACACATTGAATGTACAGAGCAAGAGAACATTGATTTTTATAGATGTGATCACTGTGTTTAAAAAATGTTTCATTAGTTCTAAGACATTTTAATTTTGTTGTGATAATCTCTAGAGAACGTTTTCCAAAATATATTACCATGTTACGGTGCTCTATTATTATTTCAAAAATACAATAATTATGATAATAATAACTAAATTGTAATTTATTATGCAATTCCTCTTCCTTTATTTAGAAATATGTATTTATTTACGTATGTCCGGTACTGGGAAACACTTTATGAGATGCGCAGTAATCAATAATATTTACTTTGGTTATTAAAAGTAAACAGACTCGCGTTCACGAATGTTCATTACTAATGCTGTTTCTGTATGTTATTCGTTTCATGATAATAGTAAGACGCTGCTTGTTCTCCATTTCATTTTCTTTAAATTTTGAAAAAAAAAAAAAAAAAACCTTGGGTGTGCGGTACTGGGCACATCTCCCCTAAGGCTCATTGCTCCAGAGCTCCCAGGAATCTACACGACTTCTACCAGATCGCCAAACCAAAAGGTGATCATTCTTTATTGAACAGCCCTCGTAGTATATGACGACTTTCTGATGCAAAATAAAACAAAATTAATGTTTTTGCAAGCAACGCACTATATGTTGCATATCTCAAAAACACTATAGTGCTGCTGAGAAAATAGCAGTCTCATAAGGGTGCAAAAAGGGAGTGTAAAATGCCTTTCTAATTTAGTACCTCTAAAGTTGTCTATTTAAAGCTAAACTTTTAGTTATTTTTGGATTAATAAACAATATCAGTTATGTCTGTATAAAGCTATAGTTCTCTCATCTTGGTAAACTTAGAGGAGTAAATATAACTGGGAACTGGTCTGCAGGAAATACCAATAACTTTTACTTAATAAGCAATTGAGCGGAGCCGTAACAGTATATCTTACCAATGTTAAAATGACAATTTTCTGCTGCACTTGGCTCAAGAACCACTGATAGCATTTTTGAAATTTTTTCTTACTATTTTACAACACTTTCAAAATTCATTAAAGATAATAGATCTTATTTTGGAGTTTTAGTAAACGATGTGTGATTTTTTTAAATAAATGTCTTGTATTTACTTCTAAGGATATTCAATATTTAAGTTTTAAAAATTCAAATCTTCATATATATATTTCTACAAGTACCTTTAAAACTGTTTAAGTATTCCTGTAATGCCACAAAAATGTAGACTTGTAGCTTTAGTTGTTTTATAGATGACCGCACTCAAAGTTAAAAAAAAAATTAAAGTTTTGCTAAGTTGGAATTACATCTTAGAATTTCCCCAGATCCATAATCCGCATCTTTTTCACCATCAGCGTCCTTCCTCTTTCGTTTTACCCTCCTCTTCTTGCTAGACTCCATGGTCAGTTGCTCAATCGTATAATTAATTATTTTGTTAATTTTGGCAGGGTAAGCTGGTAAATTGAGGACAATAACCATTATCTTACCTGCTCACTTTCCTTGCAAATGCTTCTCAAGCCATAAGCAAACCTTAAATTTACTTCTGCACCTCTTTCAATTGTTCTGGGTGTTTCAAATGTATATTCTTTGTTATACTTGTGGCAACTGAATAATAATGTAGCTAATGATCCATTTATTTCCTTGGTGTCCTCTGATATGAAAACAATTTTCATTTTCAAAACATTTACACTGTAAAAGGTGTCTATATCCACTAAATGAAAACTTTTTGATCTAATATCATTATTTAGTTTAGTTAAACTGTTAATACTGCCATTACACAATGAAGAAACCAATTTTTTGCTTGAAGAACCAATTTTCCCTTAACATTCATCACCAGTGTTTGAGGTTGGTTTTGACGAAAACAATATGGCCAATATACTGTAATTTGTGACTATACCATTTCGGGGCTGTAGCTCTTTAATTGTGTAATCAGGATTACTTAAACTGTTTATACTGATTCCCATGCCGATTTCTTAAACCAAAATTATTGCTTCTTCCCATCTTGCACCAGTAATTCAAAACATACTAAACAAAGCGTAGAAGAATTAACATGAGATGAACAGATTAAACTAATAGAAAAAAAAGGACTTTCTTTTCATAAAAGTTTTTTTTTTCTGGAATGTAGCTTCAATAAGGTTACAACCAAGGAGAGAAAACAGTTACAAATGACTAATAGGGGGAGTAGCACACTGTGCAGCCTTTTCAAAATGAGTCTATTTAGGAATTTTAAAACTATGGAACAGGAAAATAAATATTGATATTACCTTCTACAAACATCAGGGAAGATTATTTTGACAATGGGTCATTTTGTGAAATTTCACCCCAAAATAACGTTCTGACTCCCCTTGAACCATGGCACGTGACCTGCTCTATGAAACAGCGTGAATCATTAGGACGGTACAGATTGAACTGCTATCAGGATGTATGCGTTCGCAGGTTTCTAAACACTAATTCGCAAAGCATGCCGACTAATTGGCGAGATGCGCTGCATGAAAGCACTATACGTGGATATCGTTCAAAGAGCGTGATATGGGTTTCCACTAGCCATCGATGTGTTTACAATCAACAAGCTTTTAAAACAAACGGTAGTTCAGTTTGTAGAACGTCACTTGTTTACAGAACCTAATGAGACGAGGGCAAGTTCGTTGAGTGTCTGTGTGTAGCGCGAAGAAATGTGTGTAAAACTCAAATAATAGCACTATTTTAGCTTCATAGTAAATATACTTTTAAACCAGAAGAAATTCTAGACAAAGAGTACCATTCTTTTGATGAGGTGGAATCATTGTTCCTTTGATAGTGTTTCTATAGGACCCGAACTATAGCCAATTCTAACTCAGTTCTGAAGCACTAAAGGTGCCCGCGTACTCAAACAATGCCTCCACTTTGTTACCTTTTCTGGCTTCCAGCGCAATTAACCCATTTCCGGCGTTGATATGTCTAGTAGCTAAATTTCAAACAAATGCTCTTGAACATTTCAGAGGTTGAATAACGACAGCAACAATGAAAGAAAGACAAAGGGAATAAGTTTTACCAAGCACATAATACGAGGGCTGTTCAATAAAAAATGATCATAATTTTTCTACGGCCATAATTTTTCGCACTAAAATTCAATCTTATATTCTGTTAGCCTAATGTGAAACAAAGACGCCATAGTAGTTCAATTGTTGGTACTCCTGGTTCCCGCCTGTGAGAACCAGCCAAATTCAGACATGTTTAATATCGCCTATCCCTGCAATGAATGTAAAACGCGAGGAACAATATGCAACTTTGAAATTCTGCTTTCGTCTGAACAGATCTTCAGTTGAGGTCTATACAATGTTACAGGAGGCCTATGGAGAGTTTGTTCTTCCCTACAGCACAACCCGAAGGTGGTTTAAATTATTTAAAGAGGGGAGACAATTTCATAGGAAGGTGCACCAAGTGCTCCAGTTACTGCTTCTACGGAAGAAAATTTCAACGCTCCTGCTGCCATTGTGAGAGATCACTTTAAGATCACTTTATGAAATACTGAACATTTCATTTGTTACCACCCACACGTTGGTGACAGTAACATTACACATGAGACGTGTTTTTGCGCGATGGGTTTCAACACTGCTGATTCCCGAAAAAACGACATTTGCATGAAGGTCTGCATGCAGTTAAAGTTGATGTTAGAGCAAAATCCGGAGTTTCTTTCAAACGTTGTAACTGCTGATGAAACCTGGCTACATCATTTTGATCCTGAGAGCAAACGGCAAAGCTCAGTGTGGAAATCTCCTTCATCACCAACCCCCCTCCAAACAGAAACGATTGCTTCTGGTGGGAAAGTTATGGTCAACTCATTATTTGATATTCATGCAATGGTTTATCAACATCTTGTACCTGCACACATCAGTAACTGGAAAATACTGCAAAGATTTCCTGAAAACATTGCAAGTCCATATCAGGTGCAAAAGACCACATTTCCGTGAAGCAGGCTGGATGCTGTACCATGATAATGCGCGGCTGCATATTGCCAATGTTGTTGCTGAATATCTTGCAAAAATCAACGTGAAGTGCATCCCTGACCCTCCCTATAGTCCGGGTTTAGCCCCATTTGAGTTTTTCTATTCCCTAACTTGAAGAAACATCTTCGTGGGAGGCATTATCCATCATCAGAAGCAGTGGTGAAGGCTAAGGAGGCGATTTTGAAGGAATTCTCAACAAATGGTTTCCAACATGTCTTTGAAGACTTGCAGAAACGCAGGGACAAGTGCATCGCATTTCGGGAAGACTATTTTGAGAAGGACCATCAAAATTATGAGAATGAGTAAAGGTAAGTTGACCATAAAAATTGTGATCAATTTTTATTGAACTGCCCTCGTAGGTAGAAAAGTTACAAATATTCTACTAAAAACTTCGATACCGTAACATCACCGGAAATACAGTTTTGGATTCCATGGACAAAAAATTGTCTATGTGGCCAATTTAGGTCAAAAACCAAATTTGGAATTTAAGTTCAGAAACTTCAAGGTTAACAAAGATTTATAAAACTCCTTCCTACTCATAGCTATCATTTAAATGAATAAATGTGCAAAATAATTGGTTTTAACACAAATAGCTCCACTGTTTAATTAAATATAGCACGTTTAAATGTATTTTAATGGAAAATAAAATAAATAACATTCATTTTCTGAAAATAGAATAAAGCAAACAATGTTACAATATGAGTTTATACACTGCATTTATAGTCGGATGGTTTTAGCTATAAACTTAAAGCTCAAAGGTCCCGAAGTCAATTCAGCAGTATAGGATGGGGAATTTTCTAGCACGAATTGCTTTGAATTCTTCTGGAGTCGACAAAATTGTGTGTGTGTGTGTGTGTGTTTGTTTGTGTGTGTGTGTGTGTGTGTGTGTATGTGTGTGTGAAACCAAAGAAAGTGTGCTTAGCAGCCAAAAGACCACCCCACCGCGCACAATGCTCGCCCCAGTAGCATAAATGGTAGCCTGTCTACTTCACTTTCAAGAGGTCCCAATTTCGAATGTCAGTCAGGGTAAGTTGTCTCCAAAATGTTTTTTGTTCCGAGGTTTTCCCTTGTACTGAGAGATTAATGTCGGGTAACTAAGTTCTGTCGTTCCTGCGCTCATTTAAGCATCATTCCACCCATTTCATTCATCGTCCGTTTTGACTGAATGTTGGAGGACGTAAGTTGAAAAAATACCTCCTACTAAAGGGCCTATTTTATACAATAGTGAATATAGTAACCTGTTTGTTATTTTTGCAATAAATAGAGATATTTGTGAGTGCCAAAGCAATTATTTTTAACTATTGTATTCTTTCTTATTAAATAACCCGGAGAAATTTATATAAAATTACTTCTTTCTTTCATATCCCCGGTGAGTCAGCCACGCCTTATTGTTTGCAAGGTAGGCCACCCATCAAACGGCATGTGAGCCTTAGCCCAGTTTTGCGCTTACCAGACGGTATTGCTTGATGTTCTTAGAAAGAAGAATGCGCAAAATTCAGAGGAATATCGGTTTAAGAGAGAAAACGTACTGCTCGCTAAAGTACACCTCAAAAACAAACGACTCGTTTACTGAGAGCGAATTCCGGTTACCAGGTGATTTTACAATCTTTTATTAGAGTATACATGGCAAAGTAATTCAGTAAACGCCTCGGAAAAGCTGGACCTATCATAAGAGTACACTAATAACGTCAGATAAAAATAAAATGGCGGACTGTTGTAATTAGAGCAGGGGTTGGCTGCCAAAAGTTAAGAAAAAGTTAGAAACACGCCTCAATAGAGTCAAGACGGACATGCCTGCCTCGGTAGCGTGGTGGTAGCGTGTCTGCCTCACGTTCAAGAGGTCCCGAGTTCGAATCTCGGTCAGGGTGAGTTATCTGGATAAGGTTTTTTCCGGGGTTTTCCCTTATCCTGTAAGACTAATGTCGGGTAACTCTAAGCTCCATGGACCCTGGACTCATTTGAGCATCATTTCATCCATTCCATTCATCGTCCGATATGACTTAACGTTGGAGGACGTAAATTACACAAAAAAAAGATGGACATATTATTAAACAACTGTTAATTTTCATTTTTTCTTAAACTACGTCTCGTGCAACTCAATCAACATGCATAAGAGCTTTTGCCACTTATGTAATGATATTAAAATACCCAAAACATGCTCACTTTCTTCTCAGGTGAAAAGGTGATTAGATATCAATGTTTCAGGAGTGTGCATCTCTCACATCATCAGGATATTTATAAAATGTTATAACCACAAATGATATACTGGATATAACACAACCATAAACAAAGACAAAACACTATCAAAATTCGCATTACTGAATAAAAGACTGTTTTCAGTAAATTAAATACCAGACCAGGAGATGGCGTGAGTATAGAAAATTGTGTCAAAGGAATGTAACTAAAGATTTACTTTCTCATCTTGAAATGTGCACAGCGATGCGTAGTAGTATATGGACGAGTCCACTTCAGAACGGTTGCAACAGGAGGGGAGGGCAGGTCAGTTGCGTACCAGTTGCGAGCAACTAAACACGTGCAGAGCTACTCGGTAACACTACAACTTGTCTCAAAATGTGCTTGTCTCCTGGTTCCAAGAGATCATTTATAAATGACGCCTCCTAGCAGCACATTAGGAAATAAAGTGCTACATTTAAAAACACGAGAAGTAATAACCAATATCCATAGATTTATAAAAAAGAAACAATGGTCTGGGTCAGCTATAAAAATCTGGGGAGGGGTATCTGAGGCAACAGTTGTGTCTGAAAGCAGTTTAGGAGAGTTATTAAGGAAAGAAAAGCCATTGGTGCTAGTGCAACGACGTCCTTCTCTATGCCCGGTAAACAAATATTAAGAGCATGCTCAAAATCTAATTTGGATGTTTTAATTCAGAAGTAGTTAGGCGAACTATGAATAATTTTTAAAGCACAGATAAACAAAATCCAAATTTGAAGAAAGTTCTTATGAAGCTTAAAAATTCTACTGACTTCCAAGGCAATGTCTGAACATTAAGAAGAGTTCTTTTGAAGCTAGAATTATTTGAAAAAAAAAAAAAATAAATAAATAAATAAATAAATAAATAAATAAATAAATAAATAAATAAATAAATAAATAAATAAATAAATAAATAAATAAATAAATAAATAAATAAATAAATAAATAAATAAATAAATAAATAAATAAATAAATAAATAAATAAATAAATAAATAAATAAATAAATAAATAAATAAATAAATAAATAAATAAATAAATAAATAAATAAATAAATAAATAAATAAATAAATAAATAAATAAATAAATAAATAAATAAATAAATAAATAAATAAATAAATAAATAAATAAATAAATAAATAAATAAATAAATAAATAAATAAATAAATAAATAAATAAATAAATAAATAAATAAATAAATAAATAAATAAATAAATAAATAAATAAATAAATAAATAAATAAATAAATAAATAAATAAATAAATAAATAAATAAATAAATAAATAAATAAATAAATAAACAAACAAACAAACAAACAAACAAACAAACAAACAAACAAACAAACAAACAAACAAACAAACAAACAAACAAACAAACAAACAAACAAACAAACAAACAAACAAACAAACAAACAAACAAACAAACAAACAAACAAACAAACAAACAAACAAACAAACAAACAAACAAACAAACAAACAAACAAACAAACAAACAAACAAACAAACAAACAAACAAACAAACAAAGAAACAAATAAATAAATAAATAAATAAATAAATAAATAAATAAATAAATAAATAAATAAATAAATAAATAAATAAATAAATAAATAAATAAATAAATAAATAAATAAATAAATAGATAAATAGATAAATAGATAAATAAGTAAATAAATAAATAAATAAATAAATAAATAAATAAATAAATAAATAAATAAATAAATAAATAAATAAATAAATAAATAAATAAATAAATAAATAAATAAATAAATAAATAAATAAATAAATAAATAAATAAATAAATAAATAAATAAATAAATAAATAAATAAATAAATAAATAAATAAATAAATAAATAAATAAATAAATAAATAAATAAATAATAAGCACTAAGCGTGACAGACACATTTTAATCGAACATCGCACCATACGTGCAGAAAGGCTTAAGTATTTACGAAATATTCCGAGAAATCGAAGTAAAGTTTATATAGTTTATATGGATGAAGCTTATATAAATACAGCACATACTGGACCATATGCCAGGAGTGAAATTCGTTACAGGGACTCTGCAGCGATATTGAAAGGCCGACAGTTGTTTATCATGCCTGCTGGAGGAGAACAGTGTTTTGTTCCAAATGTCTATGTACTATTTAAGATCCAACAAAAGCTTGGAGATTACTACCATAGTAAGAATTACAACTTAGTTTATAAGAGCTGCAAAAACTGGCTTAGAGAATGAAATTTGTTTTTAGACACCTTATGCAGCGCCCTCCCCTCTCGTAATCTTACGCGTGTGACGCATTGTGGCGATAGGTTCACTATCCCCACCACAGTTGCTACTCATCCCTACCGCGCAGGATTCTTGTCAAGATAAAGTAATACATCTGTACTTAACTTGATTATCGAGCTGTGCTCTGTGTTCTTTAAGTCGACGAATTTCCATTTTAGGTCCGGTTTCCAAGAGGAGCTGAACTGTAATCCAGCATCACGATTAAGCATGCTCTGTTCAGACAAAATCGCCAAAGCCTCCTTAATTCTCCGCTCCCAGTAATTGCTGCATTTTGCCAAGATGGGCGTCTCCCGAAAATTGGCTCTATGGTCGTTATCAAATCAATGCTCTGTCAGCCCAGAAAATGTTATATTTGTGGTTATAACAGTTTATAAATATCCCGATGATGGTAGAGATGCACACTCCCGAAACGTTGATATCTAATATTCTTTTCACCTGTATGGCAGCCCGAAAAAAAGTGAGGAAATTCGTCGCCAGGAAAGCTTCAAGTCTTATTTGACCCCCCAAAAAATGATTAAAAGGCTAAATCAAGCACGAGAACTCGCGAGGTGGCAAAGGTATAGCGCCAGGCATACAAGTGGTACTACTGAACCCAAACATGCTTTTACGCGTCTCGAAATAGCTCAATGGGATTATGATCTCTCCTGTGCCCTAACCCCTCTCCCCCTTTAACGCTGGTTCGAGTCTCAGCATTGTAATTATTTCTTGTCATGTTCATCAAAACTAGGAAATCGAATACACAATAATTTCATTATAAAGTTCCAAAGGGCGTGCATTAAACAAGCACGTCATCAGTTGGAGCACTTGCTTCGTCAGGGGATTCGTGTTACAGGAATAGAAAAAGGGTCATTCCAGCGACACAAGGCATGCCGATTTGAAACGAAATTTTTATTAGCACATTAATTCTGTCTTAAAATTAGTGTCTAACTTCCATGTTAAACTCTAATACTGTAATTTCCCCGTTTGCTGTGTTCAAATGTGTATAAATGATACTTATTTTAATTGCACCTATGCCCGTCTCGGTAGCGTAGGAGGTAGCGTGTTTGCCTCCGGTTCAAGAGGTCCCGAGTTCGAATCTCGGTCATGATGAGTTATCTGGATAAGGTTTTTCCGGGGTTTTCCCTTATCCTGATAGACGAATGTTAAGTAACTCTAAGCTCCATGGACCCTGGACACATTTATGCATCAATTCACCCGTTTCATTCACCGTCCGATATGACTTAACGTCGGAGGACGTAAAATAAAAAAAAAAAAAAAATAAAAAATAAAAAGGTCACCTAACTATAGGTATGTTTAGACAACTATATACTTAGATTTCACCAATAAAGCAACATAAAAAATGCCGTAAAACATAAGTAAAACGTTTAAAATAACAGTGTTTAGAATAATAATTGCAAAGTGTGAATGTTACAGAGTAAAAAATTTAGCATATTCATGAAGAGAATTCGAGTCACCGTCACAGCAGTCAAATGAGATTGTTAATGTCAGAGGTTCTACTCCCACTAATCCTGGACCCGTAAGACCAAGGACCCGAGCCTCCTTCGACCAGGGTATTAGCAAGCTGTCCCAAAAGGGCGCCCAGCGCCTACGTGAGGCTTTCCATAGGGCAAGACCTAGAGACTAACAAGCCCTCCCCATCTGACCCTGTTGACTCAAGACGGGATGGAATTGGATACGTCAATATGGAAAGGCTACAGATATGACCTCGTTGGGGCCGCCTGCTGATCTAGCACAGCTTCTACTAGCTAGTACGCGGGAATATTAATGGGTTCCCTCAAACCCGTTCGGAGACGTACCCGATCACCCACGGGTATCGGGAACCACTGCTCCTTCGAGTCCAACCCAATCCGAACACCCAATCAGGGAGGGGCACGAATGTTCGGTCCTCTAGTAACGACAGAGGTAAAGTCTGTTTAGTTAATGCGCGTGCTGCCTTTGACGAACCTTTATAATCCTTTTACAACAGCGGTCCTCCTTCTCCCAGATCTTTCTGCAAGGTTGCCACCTTTCTCGGTACGTCATGGGTATCGTACGAGATTTCGTCTAAATAAATTATCTTATGTCCATTACTGCAAAACTTCCTTGGTTTTGACCATATATACAATTCTACTGGATTCCATAGCAACCCTTAACTTATTCAAAGTGCGGTATTTGAAACCCAGCTCTTTAGGAGACCGCGCAAATTGCAATGCCCATAAGGAAAATCACAAATTTCTTGTAATGTGCAACCAATTCGTCTAAGGTGGTTGCTCTGCCTTTTGCATAGAATCTATAAATTTCTCGACGAATTAAATCGCATATGAAATTATCTACTTTAGAGAAACGTTTCCTTTTGTTTTCACACTTGATCGGCGCCTTTGGTATTCCTTTCGTCACAATATTTCTTACTGTATATCTGTGAATACCCAGAATTTGTCATTAGGTTCATTGCACGACCCCTTACCGAGATTATTTGTCAGCACATATTTATATGTGTTCAAAACAAGCGTTTGAATTTGCTTAGAAACAGTTCCCGTTATAATTTTGTTTTTGTGGCTTTTCCAGTAAGATAACTCGGCCCAGTTATTCACACTATTGTCATCACTTTGATTATTTTCAATTGAGTGAAAGTTATCTACTACTTATTTTGCATTTGCCACTGCATTTCTCTCCCACGGTCTCCACATCGTGACACACAATGAATTTCTGCACGTAATGAAACATATCAACTGGAGGTTGGAACTTTGGCAACTGAGACTCCACGTGGAGTAGACACGCGACTGTCACTTCGAGAGAATCAGGGTTGTTATTGGTTCTCAACGACAGTGTTCCATTTCTGAAGTTTGGAGATAGATTTATAACGGTCATTAGTGGGCGGGAGTGTCGGGTTCCTTTGACTCCTAACTGTACATGCGTTAACTAAACAGACTTTACCACGAGTGCTAGGGGTCCGCAGCGCCCGTACCACGGCAGCTGAACGGGACGGATCCTCGCCCCTACGGAAAGAGAAATGAGATTGTAGTTCTGCGCTCGTTCCAACTAAGCTACCTAGAAACGTGTGAGATAAACATTCCGATTAACATTTGTAGACGTGTAAACGTCAGCTATCCAATTACGAATATCTAGAGGCGATACGATAACATCTATATTAGTACTGATTTCATTGAGTGTTTAAATCCATGTTAAATACGCGGGTAGAACCTAGTAATGAAATCGATGTATAAAATACGCATTGCTTAAAACTCGAAAATAAGGGGCAGCTGAATCACCCGGTATATGAACCCTGTAATATCTAAATTCATATAGGCAACTTCTCTTAGGAGCAATTGCACTTTTTAATTATTCATATACTACTTTTGCGATTTCAAGTTTTCTTACGTTCTATCTCTTTAGAAACATCACATTTACAGGGATAGGGATAATTGGGTTTAAGGGCAATCAACTACAAGGTCATCAGCGCCCTTGAAACCCAATGGCTTTAAAATAGATTTAAGAGGCTAAAACTGACAGTTAAATAAAAACAAGATAAAAACCTGTACAACGGTAGCTCAAATACAATAATAAAGCTTAAAACCATAAAAAGATTAAAATTGCAAATTAAGGGGTCCTATATTCTAAAATTTAGTTTTAAAATTAAATCTAAAACCTTGGTCACCGCTTGCTCCTCGTCCGCCAGTGTCTCCGCCATGCTGGCCGGCAGCTGGAGAGACCTGCGGAGACGTGATAACCTAAAACAATCTAAAAGTCTGTGGTGGACCGTCAGAAATGAACCACACAGAGAGCAAACAGGTTCTGGGGTCCTACTTAATGAATAACTATGACTAAAATCCTGAGCCTGTTGCCACGCAGAAAAATGAAATGTGTAGTGTTTAACGCCCGCTTTTACTACATACGGCACCGCAGGCTATGACACTGATGATGCATGAGATGAAGATGGAGCACCGGTGGATTGAGATGGCGGGAGAAACCGGAGATCCCGGAGAAAACTCGCCCCAGCGCCGTGTTGTCCACCACAAATCTCACTTTGCGGTCGCCTGGGATCGAACCCGGGCCGCCTTGGTGAGAGCCAAGCGGTCTAACCACTGAGCCACGGCGCGGCCTTTGCCACATAGAGCCGACCACTCATCGTGCCAGTACGAGAGCGTCGCTCTAGGGACAACAAGCCTGAAGTATTCCGCGGTGGCCAAAGGGAAGGTATAACCAGGTGTTGTGGCGGCCACCTTAGCCGCCGAATCCGCCTTTTCATTACCCTGCAAGGCAACGTGACCAGGAACCCATGCACACACCACGCTAACACCAGAAACGTGTAAGCCGTGGAGGGCGTCCTGGAAACCCTGTAAAAGGGGATGGTGAATGTACAGCTCACGAAGGCTCTGAAGGGCACTAAGGGTATCACTCAAAATTAGGGAATTACCCAGCTTTCGGTGGCGAACATGTAAAATGGCTCGGTAGATTGCGTAGAGCTCTGCGGTGTCGATGGATGTGGTGCCATGGAGACCGAATATAAAGGGTTCGGCTCCATGGACGTACGCACATTCAACACCTCTTGAGCTTTTGGACCTGTCGGTAAGAATTAAGCTAAAATCTTTATAGTCCGATAATATTTCTATAAACAAACTACGGATACTACACATGGGGATCGTAGATTACGGGTACATCACATTTAGAGTGACCTCACATTCCTAACCTCTAGGGAGAATGGATAATAATCCTAGCTAAAATAAAATTTCCATCTTCCAAACAGAAATCGAACCCAGTACCTCGAATGTGAAAGCTGGCTAAGCACCAGTCCATAGAGGCAGTCATATAAATGTTCTTTGCAAGTACAAACAATTGAACGAATGTTACAGTACGCTTGAGGTTCTAACATTGAGGATTTACAAAGCAAATCATCTCTTTTTCCGTTTGTATGGGAAAACACAATTTAAACTATTGTTAAATTCCAAAACAAAACACAATCTTCAGTTTATTATTTTCTTTAGCTTTCAATTCTGTAAAACGTTCACGTTAAGCTACTGCAAGCTCCATTTTATGAACAAATGAAAAATGTCATTAAACAAGCCAGTTGATAGAGATATTTCTGGAATTACATCAATGTCTATACTTCATCATACTACAGTTGTCAGTTGCATATACAGCCTATGGCTTCTGGAGAGTTCAACACAGAGCCAGGAAATATAATTCTGCTTATCGTGGAATACACAAAGCATAAAAATAGACAATTATAGAACAACACGTTTGGCTAGCCAGTTTTTACCTAACACAGTGATACATGCAACTATAGGCTAAGCATGAAAAGTTCTGCTTTTTCAAAAGACGTGTTGTGTATATTGCCTCAGGAAGACAAATCTGATAAAGTAGTTTTGGCCACATACAAATTACAGACTTTCAAGAGTGTACAGAACAAGAAATACAAGTATTATTTTGATCATCAGGATCATTACCTCCCTTTCAGATTCTCAGTCTTAAAACCGAAAATATTGGTAAAATTTGAACATGTCTCATAATTCATCAAACACAACATCAGAAAAGACATGTAATAAAATATATTAGTCATAAAAACTACAGGATTACCCACGAAACGTCATACATTGAGATTAGCAGTTGTTTGTGCAAGACTCAACAGATTGTCAATACCGCGCATGCGTGATTCCACCGCTTCAGTTTAGTAAAATGGCGGACAAAGGCCGGTTGATGCTAGAACAAAAAGTGAAAACTGTGTTCACTTTCTTCGTGGGCAGCCAGCCAGGTGTAAAGATGATTAGATATCAACGTTTTGGGAGTGTGCATCTCTCCCATCATCAGGATATTTATAAAATGTTATACCACAAATGAAACACTGGATATAACACAAATATAAACAAAGTCAAAACACTATCGAAATTCGCATTACTGAACAAAAGACTGTTTTCAGTAAATTAAATGTCAGGTCAGGAGATGGCGTGAGTATAGTTTCCATCATAAGTCCCAACGACTGGGAGTTCTCAATACACTGGATATTTACTCAATATCTCTTAGTAGATATGGAAGTGTTGTTTTCTATTGACAAATATCCATGGAACTTTACAGTTTTCGCCAACGCGAAGAAATTGTAAAATTCACAGTGAAAATGGGTCATCTGTTCGCCAAATCGTGTATTGCGTGATACCCTGCTATAACAAGACGCTACTTTTGGCCTCAATTGGATGGTATGGATCTCAGAAACATCTGGTTCCAGCAAGATGGTGCCACATGTCATACTGCTATCGAAACAATCCATATTTTGAAGGACAAATTCATAGAAATTTCATTTCCTGTGTTGTTGATGTTAACTGGCCCCCAGATCATGTGATTTAACGCCGTTGTATTAGTTCCTGTGGGGTTATGTTAACACTCGAGTTTAAGCCAACAAATATAACAGTAATCGTTTTCATGAATAACGATTCTGCAAATGTATTCGTGAAGTTACACATAACTGACCTTTTTCTGTCACTGAAAATTGCATCAACTGTAATACGCGCAACCCAACAAAGTCGCGGCGGTCACTTAATTGATGTTCTCTTCTACACGTAATGACATTAAATGTGTTCTAAAAATAAAAAGTATACCTCTATCATCCATAGAACATGTTTTAACTTCAAGGATAGAACACTCTTGTTCAAAGACCCTGTATATATCACAAAATGTGTGCCTTATAATGCGATGAATAACAGTATGTAAATGCTTTAAAAATGTTGTTTTCAAAATTGTATGGTAACGTGCATTTGGATAGGAAATCTTAAACTTAAGAATTATTATGCAAGGCAGTGTTGAATAAAATCTGCATTTCAGTTAAGGGAGCTTTAAAATTTAAAAAAAAAAAAAAAAAAAAAAAAATATCTTTTTCGGATCAAAATACTGTGACTTTGTGGGTTCGTGAAATGAAAAGTCCAACTACACAAACTCAACAATGTTCTTTATTTCCACCGACTTACAGTTGAACACTTGCCAATTACACAGAATTACGTAATGCACACAATTACAATTCACCAGTTCGTCCGTTACCGCTCCGATGCACGTACACAGTCTTCTCGTCCGTTCGCTAGCTCGTCAAGCACTGACCGACTGACTCCACTCATTCCAGCCCTTTTTATAGGAATATCATTGTCTTCTAGAAGTCTCTGGTTTCCGTGAATCACCGCGAAAATTCCAGATGGCAGACGAAGGGGGAAGAGGCGGCCAGCGACAAGTGATACTCCTCTAATCGTCCCCTCAGCCAGTGACTGAGATTAATGAGGGGATGTGGCTCGGCTGCCTCTGGTCCCCTCTCAGCTGTCACAATACGAAGGCTGTTCAATAAAGAATGATCACTGTCTTTTTTCACAACGTACCTTTACACATCCTCAAAATTTGATGATCCTTCTCAAAATAGTTTCCCGTGAATGCGATGTACCCATCCCAGCGTTTCTGCCAGCGTTCAAAGGCATGCTGGAAACGATTTTTGAAAGATCCTTCAAAATCGCCTCCACAGCCTTCACCACTACTTCTGATGATGGATAATGCCTCCCACGAAAGCGTTTCTTCAAGTTAGGGAATAGAAAAGAGTCACATGGGTCTAAATCCGGACTATAGGGTAGGTGGGGGTTGCACTTCACGTTGATTTTTGCAAGATATTCAGCAACAACATTAGCAATATGCGGCCGCGTTTTATCGTGGTGCAGCATCCAGCCTGCTTCACAGAAATGTGGTCTTTTGCGCCAGTTACTGATGTGTGTGCAGCTACATCATGCAGATAAACGATTCCATGAAAATCAAAGAATGTGATGACCATAACTTTCCCAGCAGAAGCAGCCAGTTTTGCTTTTCTGGGGTTGGTGATGAAGGAGATTTCCACACTGAGCTTTTCTGTTTGCTCTCAGGATCAAAATGATGTAGTCAAGTTTCATCAGCACTGATTACGTTTGAAAGAAGCTCCGGATGTTCCTCTAACATCAACTTTAACTGCTTGTTACCTCCATTGCAGCGGTAGGCGATACTGAACATGTGTGAACTTGCTTGGCTCTCACAAGCGGGAACCAGGAGTACCAACAATGAGACTACTACGGCGTGGTTGTTTCACATTAAGCTAACAGAATATAATAAGATTGAATTTTAGTGCAAAAAATTATGACCGTAAAAAATTATGATGATTCTTTATTGGACAGCCCTCGTATTATGGCTCCTAAATCAGCAGAGTCGTATCAATTACGACGGGAATACGCTCCAGTTTATCACGTAAAAATTAAATGATAAACTGGTTAACATCTTCATCCACTATTTGTAGTTTTATAAGGTTTTGAGAGTAATATTCGTAAGGTTACAGCAAAATCGCTCAACAGCATTGTAGTGCTCTCTTCATTGCGTTTATACATACGAACAGAAGTTCTCAGTAACAAAGAAATTTAATACTTCTCGAAGTTCTATCTCTACGAAGAAAAAGAGTAGGTTTGAAGCTTTAAAATAGAAAGAGAAATGGTTGAGAATCTTAGGAGAAAAGGATATGAACACATTTTCCCTTAATGGATGTGTAGGATGCCCTGGTAAATCCTCTCTCAGTCATCTATAGCTTGGAGGTAATAGACAATATGGCAAGTGCAGATACGAAGGAGCATTCGTGCTGTGTCACTCACAGTGCATTTTCTTTCAAGAAGAATGTCAAAAGCGATAGAAGCTTTACGTAGTGACGTTGAAATCATTTAAGATATATTGCTATTGGAACATCTAATTTGAGAACCTATGCTGTGAAAACTTAATAACACTAGGGAACACGTTTTTTGTACCCGAAACAAAATAGGCTAATTCTTATGCAAAATGAGTCGCTGATTCCAAAAATGCCTCTGAAAGTGGTGTATCACGTAACGTTTTTGAGATATTCTTATTCTGTTAAATAAAATTACAGAAATGAGGTATGATAGCAACTCATATTGACTTAATTTAAAATAATAGCCATGGACTTTTCTAAATTCAGCTTAAAAGCAGTGTTGCTTCATAATGGCAATTTACTACCTTCAATACCTTTATTTCATGCCATAGGAATGAAGGAGACATACGATTCCATGTTCATAATTTTAGATGCTATTAGTTATCAAAACCATGGCTGGGAAATTTGTAGTGACCTCAAGGTAGTTGCATTGCTAACAGGACTACAGGGAGGTTTCACAAAATATTGCTGTTTTTGTGCTTATGGGACAATAGGGCAACTGACAAGCATTTTATAGTGAAAGAGTGGGGGAAAAGGGAAGACTATACCCCTGGAGCAAGCAATGTTAAGTATGTGCCTCCAGTAGACCCAACAAAGTTGTTCTCCCATAAAGCTCGGGTTAATGAAGAATTTTGTTGAAGGTTTGGACAAAAGTGGAAGTGCATTTGAGTATTTAAGAAGTATCTTTCCCAAAATAAGTGAATCTAAATTGAAGGAAGGTATATTTGTCGGTCGTCAAATAAGACTACTTCTTAAAGACATTGTGTTTGAATCAAAGCTTAAACGTGTTGAAATGACAGCATGGAAATCATTTAAATCAGTGGTGGAAGGCTTCCTGGGCAATAACAAGGAAGAAAATTATGAAACTTTAGTCTCAGAACTATTAAGGAGCTACAAAGAAATGGGTTGCCTTATGTCACTTAAAATCCACTTTTTGCACACTCACCTTAATAGTTTCCCTACAAACCTAGGAGCTGTAGTAAGTGATGAGCAAGGTGAGCGTTTTCACCAGGACATTTCTGAGATGGAAAGATGTTACCAGGGTCGCTGGGATTCAGCCATGTTCGGAGACTATTGTTGGTTCCTCAAATGGGAGAGTCAATACAAAAAAAAATCAACAGTGAAACACATCTGAGATAATTCAGGTATTGGTTTTCATCATTATATTGCGTTTATTTATTTCAATAATAATTAATAATAATTATTATTTTCAATGTTATTTAGCAATAAAATACCTATTATTTTCAATTAATCAAGTATGAGTTATCACATCACATTTCTGTAAGTTTTCATAAAAAATTATGAATAACTAAAAAACGTTGCGTGATACAGCATTTTGAGGGGCATTTTTGGAATCAACAGATCAGTTTACATAAGAATTTGCCTATTTTGTTTCGGGTATATAAAATTTTTTTTGTGTTCCCCAGTGTAATTAAAACGAGTATAAAGTGCCTAAAGAACGTGATAAAGGGAAATAATAATATCTTCCACACTAGTCGTTTGTAGGCTAAGGTTTGGATGAGTAGAGCCAGACTGAGAAATTCAATGCCATATATAAAACAAATTTTCAAGGAAATATAATTTTCTGACGAATAGTCCCAGGAGGTAAGATCTATCCAAAACCTTAGCCTATATACGGCTAGTTCGAAGAAAGGATTAATTTCCAACAATTACCTTAAATAATGAGTTTAATGATGAAGCCTGGGACTCAAGTACTTAAAATAGTAAGTCGCCACAAACAGTGTATCTCGAATGCAGAAGCCCCTAGTGGTTTACCGGGGAAATATATGAGTCAATTGGAGAATGTAGTGCCAGGACGGCAAGTTGGCCATGGTAGGTCATGGGTAGGATCGACTTGACGAAAACCAGGAGATCCGTGGTTCAAATCCCTGCCTTGGCATTGAATTGTTCATGTTGACTCTATCTATCCAATCCCAGTAGGACTACTTTTGGTGGGGATTAAAAATCTCCGTAGCGTACAGCGAATTCTAAAATTGCTGTTTACCGTATTTTAACTCAGGCGGACACCCAGAGGTATTTTTTTGTTTGTTCTAATTTCAAGTGTATTCCAGGTTAAATTTTCGTACATAACTTTTCTGGATCAAATACAGTGCTTTCAGTACTTACTGTAAGTAATAAATACAGTAATAATGTAGCTCATAAGTATTATAGCAATGGAAGCCACTGTACCGCTTGTGCAAGAGAAATTGTTTTTTGAATGGATATTAGATTTCCGTTCGGATTGTCACATTGGCATCGCGAAGTTTACCGCGGAGAGCGGCGTCGAGTGGAGCAATTAAGCCGGCATTGCTGTGCCGGTGAGGCAAAGACACGGCCTTTCATGACGTCACGAAGGAGGAAGTGAGTCTACCGGGAGTAGCTTCAAGCACAGCTACTATAATCTATCTCAACCTAATCTCTGTTTCATATAACCTTGCCCCGCTTACATGTATCACTCCGCGTGCAACTACCTTCCCCCTCATCCTAATTGGCTAATGCTTTCGCGCCATAGGCCATAGGCGGTGACTTCACGTCACATTTAAACCTGCAGTAAACGTCATAATAGTTGCCTACAGAATAGATGAATCAGGTCTATATATTCTGTGGGACGTTATTTTCCTACCAGGTTGCTTCACGAGGCTTCGAGTCTTCCATACGTGGAGCCCCACATAATCCTTCCATGCTGCTTGGCATCAAAATTATTCCCTAAAGGAAAATCAAATAAAAAAACACCAAGGTGCAAGGTGTTGCATCCTGTCCTTCAACCCCCAGGTACATACTTGTAACCTCATAAATAACACCATTCTAAAAATCCACATTTCACCCTACAATATCCCGAAGTCTACCTTACCTGCGGTAAAACCCTTTACGGGTGGGCACGCAGCAAAAACCTTCTGGCTAAATACAGCCAGTCAGCACCGCATGGCTTGGCATAATAATTGCCAGGAAGACAGATAAAATCATACAAATAAGAATATGAAGACATGCAAAAATACAAGTTTATAATGAAACTGAGTAAGTTGAAACTGAATGAATGAGCAAACAAACTGAAACAAGCTTATAATTAAAGGCCTTCAGCCTTTTCCACTGGGATTTTTTAAACCAGCACACATACCTTGCAAAAATGCTTGTTTTCAGTCTTAAAAGTCGTGTCACACCATACTTGTCGTGTGTCCTTCATTCACCCAAGTGTCGTCAAGGTAGTTTATTTTGCAATTTGTATCCCGGTAAAATCTGATTGTCCTTAAATAACGTCTTCGCCACACAGCAATATCGCCCCTGGAGTGGTAAGTTTTCTTGTTGTCTCAATTTCATATCGCGATGTTCATACGCATCTAACACACCTGTAAGTTCAGAGCACAGCTGTTCGACCTCTCTCATTGACCAAGACGGATTCTTCTCTGTGAGTGCATTAAATACGTGCAACAAAATTAAGCTGCATTTTATATAAAAATAGCTAATGGACACTGCTAATGTACAACATTTTTGGATTCCTATACCAGGCAGCTCTGTGGCAACGAGATCTCTATCAAGTTGAATGTTGATTAAGTTGTTATTGTTTATAGTGTGGTGTTACTTCTGATACTTAGCACTCGGGTACCTCACAAGCCGAAGAAAACTTATGTATATGCAATTTAAAATCAGTAAGCGTTACATCATGGAGAAGGCCGTGCTTCAGCCAAAATAAAACACAATCGAGGCGAAACTTTAAAAAGTGGTGAGAGGCGAATCATCGTGCATTGTTCCGCGATGCTTATAGAATGAAACCCAGAATCGTCTATTAAAAACATTGAGAAAGAAACTAGTGTTCTCCTTGGTGTTTCCGCAAGCAGTGCGTAGGTTAGAATGGAACATCAAGCATCCGGAACTCTTAACACCGGGAAAATCGCGTAAATGCAAACAGCGCGTGCAGGAATACAAAGATTTTACGGAAAGTGCTATACGGAGTAAAGTTCAAGATTTTTTTTTGTCATAAATGAACCAACTCACAGAATTAATAAGTTAATGTGTAATCCAGCTCTATTTATTTATTCTCTAGAAGTGTATAGATGCTGGTGGAGGACACTTTCAACATTTTCTCCGAGATGTAAATAGTTTAATGTAATCTTAAATTGTGTATTATATTCTTCCAAAGTTGTACGTGTGTCCTGTTATTGGTTCAAATGAAATGGTTCAGGTTTATATGGATCGCACTATACAAAAAATTTAAATTTACTAACGACCTGAAAACGAAAATGTTAACTAATGTGTCTAACTTATTCTTTTTTTCTTTTCAAATCAACAATAAATGTGTCCATTATCTAGTTAGCGGTATAGCATTACTAAAGTTAGTTAAGCGCATTACAAATAAAAGTTAAAATGAGATTATTTTGATCCGTAAAACTTGGCCACAAATTTAACCCTTAGTACAGCTCCACGCATGCGTGTATACATTCGCGTCACCTGAAAACAAACTGGTAAAATCTGGTTTCGCTTCAAGAGATAGCTCTTCCGCTAGAGGTACCAATGGTCCTCTCTTTAACCTGGTCGCGGCTGAAAATAATTTTAATTGACTTACGTTTACCAGGGCTATGTTTTAATCAGAGAAACAGTTGAACGGACTAGCCTACTGGTGCTCCTAACCTTTAGCTAACGAACCTTATTCCTACGATTGAGTGGATGGGATGCATTGACCAACCGAAGCAACGTGGTTGGAGCTTTTCAACTAGTTCGGGTTACGTTAAATGGGAGAGGTGATTAGGGCTTTCTCCAAACATGCCCCCATCACATACCCTCCTGCAGTTTAATCTCTTCTGCCACCTATGAACAAGCGGGAGAAGTACAGAAATTTGGTATCGCATGCTGAAAACAGTTTCTAAATCCATAGCAAATTCAAATATGCACATACACGGTGTTCATTTTTATTTGTTATTTTCCTCTCTCCGATTGAGCAAGAAAGACGTCATAGCTGACTGGTGAGTCTATCTTGAAATTATAGTGCCCTCTACGGATAACAAGCGGTAACTTTTGCAGAACAGTAAGAAAATTACAGCGCTCTGAGTGTGGTTGCTCTGGTAACTAACAACAAGCTTCCCCTGGATATGAACACAGAGCACCGCGTCTTCATGGTTGAATGCTACTTTCGTACCGGCATTAAAACTGGCGTGACATATAAATATAATTTAATATATATTTATTTCTCATCTTTCTTCTACATACAATTTCAATGATGCATTGACATTTATAACATTTCTTTCACACAACAACAAAATGACTTATTCACATCTAACATACCCTTTCTACTTTCTTGCCTCCAGTCTCGGTCTCAATACACATAACCCCTGTTTTCCGTGTATTGATGACCCTCCTCACCCTTGTATCCCTCGTTCTAGTTTTCTAACCCTTAATTGTTATTTATTCTTCGTCAGTCTTAACCATTTCTCTCTAATTTTCCCCAGATATTCATATATATTTCTTACATTCTATTCTCCTTTAACCAATAACATTTTTTTATTATTTATACCTCCCCCAATCCCTAAAACTGTCCCACTTTTGTTGCCAAATTTGTTCTCTCCATATCTTTGTTTGTTTGCAATAAAGTATACTATGCCAATCTGTATCCTCTTCTCCACACATTGGGCATTTCCCTGTATCCTTTTCATATCTAATAGCTTTCAAATGTTTAACTCCTGTCCTTGCCCAGGCAAATCCTTCTCGCTCTGACTTATTACACATATCTATGTACTTCTTCCTCTCCCATACTGTCTTTATTTCCCTATATGTCCTCAATGATCTGTTCTCCCTTACACTGGTAAATATAACTTGGCTATCTAAATCTTCCAGCCTTAATTCTACCTCTTTCCAAAAACCCCTATAATAATACTCCTCATTTCCCCAAATATGTCCCATACCTATCTGTTCCATCAGTTCCCTTACTTTTTGCGCCCAAGACTCTCCCCATTTGCTTCTCATCTGCAAAAGAAAACATTCCTTAATAATATTGCTTTTCTCCAAATTAGCAACTCTGTATAGATATTTCAAAGCCCTTGAGACAATTTTAACCCTTGCTGAATGCATTCCCAACTCTAATTGTGCTGCCCCATTGGGTGAAGCTACCGGTAAGCACAAAATAAATTTACAGAAGGATCTATTAATAACATCCACCTCTTCCCATGCTTCATCCACTCCCCATATCTCTGCCCCATGCAACATCCTATTATCTACTCTGGCAGTACAGATTCTTTCCAGCCATTTGATATTAATGTCAGGTAATTTCATTAAACATGTTCTTACAATACTCATGGCCATTTTACCTTTTGCTAGAGCCAATTTTTCTGTTCAGTCCATTTACCATCACAGCTCAATCTTATCCCAAAATAATCAAATCTCTTTACGACCTCTATTTCTCTTCCATTTATCTCCCATTTCTCATCTTTACGTAATCTATAACCTTTCTTAAAAACCATGATTTTCGTTTTCTTTTCTTTAATTCTCAACCCCCATTTGTGGCAATTGCCCTTCTCAGCCCTCCAACAGATATGGAACCAAATACTAAGTCATCTGCAAATAACAACCCTGGGATTTCTTTGTTGTGCATATCTGGTGAGTGAAACCTATTTTTAGCAATCTCCTCTAGAATATCATGTATAAAAAGGTTAAATAGCACCGGACTGAGTTTACATCCTTGTCTTACACCCACCTTGCTCTCTATACAATCAGTTACTTTGTTTCCCTGCAGCTTCATGCAGAACTCATTATCATGACATATTTTACGCAGTATTTCAATAAATTTACAACTTACCCCTTTGTTATTTAATTTTATTCACAATGCCTCTATATTAATTGTATCGAATGCTTTCTCTAAATATATATCATATAAACCCTCCCCCTTTTATTGCTTAAATATTTGTCTATGACTGTTTTGATAATAAAAATAAGTATAATTTAATCCGCTGCATAGAGCGGTTTGTGCAACGTTATCCAGCATTCAGACAAGTCTCTTGGAGCGTAATGTCAAAAGTGTCCAGATACCGTCAAATTCACATACTTTTGTAAAAAACTGAAGCTGCTGACAGTGAAGTAAACTAGGTTATCAATAACAACTAAGCACTAGTAACACAACTTCACTTATCTTATTTAATTCCTGGGACCGGTTTCAAAGCAAACATCTGCTTCATCCTTAGCCACTCAGCTTGACACTCACCAACCAACTGACTGACTGACCTTGACCACTACCACTTGAAGTAAATCAAGAAGTTAAATTATTGAAACAATTGAAAGAAACGATGGATTTAATGGTTTGGGAGAAGATATTTATTTTAAAAATAAGGATCGCATAATGAATTTTGATATCCCTCCAATAGACATCATCAATAAGTTTGTGTTGCCCCGGTAGATGGCAGTTAAATAACGAGCTATTCTTCAAACTCCGGTAGTGGTCAAGTGGTAGTCGTCGCTCCAACATTCATCCATCATACAGGGAAAGCAAAGTCAAAATGGACGGGCAACATAAACTGAATCAAGATCTCCCAAGTGACAAGCATCACAAAAATTCGTTCGGTTTAGGGAAGTTGCCTAAGAAGGTTGTTTCAGGAGGTGTTTCTTATCTGTAAAGTGGTAGCTCCAAGCTCAGGAGCTCGGCGATCTATTTGCGCATTATTTCAACCATTTCGTAGGTTCTTCACTAGATATGGGCTAACCAAAATTAAAATACGAGCGCTGTTCAATAAAGAACACTCATAATTCTTTTACGGTCATAGTTTTTCGCACAAAAATTCAATCTTATTATATTCTGTTAGCTTAATGCGAAACAAACACGATGTAGTAGTTTCATTGTTGGTACTCCTGGTTCCCGCCTGTGAGAACCAGGCAAGCTCAGACATGCTCAGTATCACCTATCGCTGCAATGGAGGTAACATGCAGTTAAAGTTGATGTTAGAGGAAAATCCGGAGTATCTTTCAAACGTAATCAGTGCTGATGAAACTTGGCTACATCATTTTGATCCTGAGGGAAAACAGCAAGGCTCAGTGTGGAAATCTCCTTCATCACCAACCTCCCCAAACATCAAAAGTGATTGCTTCTGCTGGGAAAGTTATGGTCACCTCATTCTTTGATATTCATGGAATAGTTTATCAGCATGTTGCACATGCGCACACATCAGTAACTGGACAGTACGACAGGAATGTCCTGAAAACATTGCAAGTCCATATTAGGCGTAAAAGACCACATTTCCGTGAGGCAGGCTGGATGTTGCACCACGATAATGGGTGGCTGCATATTGTCAATGTTGTTGCTGAATATCTTGCAAAAATCAACGTAAAGTGCATCTCTCACCCTCTCTATAGTCCGGATTTAGCCTCATGTGGCCTTTTTCTATTCCCTAACTTGAAGGAGCGCCTTCTGGGAGGCATCATCCATCATAAGAAGTAGTGGTGCAGGCTGCGGAGGTGATTTTGAAGGATCTCTCAAAAAAGTGTTTCCAGCATATCTTTGAAGACTGGCAGAAACGCTGGGACAAGTGCATCGCATTCGGGGGAGACTATTTTGAGAATGGCCATCAAAATTATGAGGATGAGTAAATGTACGTTTTCAAAAAAGAAAAGAAAACGAAGAAAAATTGTGATAATTCTTCATTTAACAGCCCTAGTATGAATGAAATAAAAGAAATTAGTTCATTGTTCAACTCTAATTCTCTTTTCCTATAATGCCAATGGTAGTTATTACTTATTTCTGTAGGTATGTCCATTTATGAGTATGAGAAATTTTAGAAATAAAGTAAGCCACATCAAGCTTAAGAAAATAAAAATGTTAAATAATATAGACATTAAAGGGTTCAGTGAACTCCTGCATTATACACACTCAGGAGCCTGCCAATTCACTCCACCCATGTAGAAGATCTTTAAACAAACTACCGAAGTACTATCAACATGTTCGGTCTTAACTCCCGAGTAAGGGAGATAATGCGAAACTTTACAAAAGCTGGGAAGACTCGAAAGGTAATCACCAAACTTGGATTGACAGTTTCACCCCTTCCGCCTTATGGCCTCGATCTAACACATTCAGATTTCCATCTCTTCGTTCCTTTTAGAATGCCATCTGTAGAAGAAAGTTCGATACCATCATCGATGTGATCAGTGCTATAAGAATACCTTTGAGTCAGAAGTACCAAATGCTATGGGGAAAGAAAACGTCTTTTAAACTAGTTTAAGATCTTTTGGTTCACTGATGTAGCGAACTTAACAAAAGTGCCAAAATATTACATCGGCAACAAAACTAGTTTTTAGACTGTTGGGAGTGAAACTAGAGAAATAACATAGAAAACGAATAAAAGTTTCTACGAGGGCTGTTGAATAAAGAACTATCATAATTTTTTACGGTCATACTTTTCCGCACTAAAATTCAACCATATTATATCCTGTTAGCTTAATGTATATATACATACATAAGCCTCAGCTTATATATATATATATATATATATATATATATATATATATATATATATATATATATATATATAAGCTGAGGCTTTCACGGCCGGCGTCTTGAAGATGAATGTTTTCTCCGGGTCTATCGTTTTCCCCCGCCAAAATTCCAATTACTCCATCATTATCTTTCCTATCATTTTTTCTCATTCCCATTCTGTCATCCACTTCCCTAACTCTCATACCATTAATCGGGCTAATGACCCACTCTGGTTTCTGTCTCTCACAGATCCAGAGATTCCGTTTCTCTACCCGCATAAGGGTTAAGATGAACAAGAATAGTATAAGAGAGCAGTCAAAGCACCTACAAGAAGTTTATCCTTTTATGTACTGCATTATAGAAGCCTATCTTACTTAAATACGTGACTTTGTGGGTTTGTAGAATTAAAAGTCCAATTTGCCTAAATTCTAAATGTTCTTTATTTGCGTGGAAACACTCTACGTAGCAGCAGAATTACATCACATATTACAATCTACAACACCAAGGTGGATGACAATAATTAACAGCTTACTCAACTTCCACTGTTCACAACACTCTTGTTACATGTCTTCACAACAACTCTTGTTTCACAACCTGCAACTCAACTCCTGGCGAGTCGGTGCCTCTTTAAATACCTCACTGATAATTTCTAGATTATTCGAAAATGAACCAGAAACCGAATAGTCTCTATCTGTCAAGGAGTAACTAGAAATTTCTATTTATCTCAGTTTGTTTGTTTCAGCAGACCTTTATCTACATGTTATCTTCGTCTGCCGGCTCTTAGTTTTCACACTGCCCGTTATCAGTTCATTTTGTGTAAACAAGCCGCGCGATCCTAGATACGGGTTTGCGACAATACATAACTCTGGGGCTATTGCACTACATGAATCGCATAGAAATAAAAGAAAGGGCTTACAGTATTAACACTAATATTTAAATGTGTAAATTTTGGCTAATGTTTAGCAAATAAGAATATTACACGAAGAAACCAGAAAATTGAAGCTTAAATCATTCGTGTAAAAGTGCCAACAAAGGCTAAAATATAACTAATAACTAAAAGTAATGGAAATGTGTACAAAGATATTAAAATACCACGCAATAAGCTAAATTATTACTACAGTTAGTCATGTGTCACATGAGAGTGATAATACTCTGAAAAAACTATACAGATTTTATACGAACAAGGTGCGGGGGCTTCTAACACAAAAACTCCCCATTTTTACGCAGTTGCCACGCAGGAAATTGCACTGCATTGTATGCGATGACCCGGCCCTTGTATGTTTCGGGCAACACTTTATGTGTTTCATCAGGGCTACTTAATTAAATATGGAGGCAATTTACAGTCTGAGAGGAGATGCATTGTAAAAATTCCTTAATGCGTGAATGAGTGGGTTGTCCGGTTAATGTACAGCAAATTTTAAAGACCTCCCTCGGTCGGTAAATCGACAAAGAGCACAGAGCTTAAAGAGAAGCACTTGTAAGAGCTTGAACTACGGCAGTGTTTTCTTTGTACATTTAAACACAGAATTGTAAGAATATACATTGGGCCAGCTAAAATTTATGTAATATTCTTAATGGGTTAGTTTTCATATTCCCCCAAAGCGTTAATTGAACAGAACAACAAATGCTTTATATCCAGAAATGTTCTTTCAATTCTGATAAAATATTTACTTTATATACACTTTATAAGAACACCTCCAAAATATTTCACTCTTAAAACTAATCCTTGTTTCACATAAGCTTGCCCCTTATCTCTTAACGGTCACGTGACCTACTCCCCTCTCATTGGCTGCTATTTATATTTTCGTTACTATTTGAATTAAATATATTATACAACAGAGTTGATTTACCTGAAATGCATGTTAATTCTTAAAGGAAGTAGAGAGGTGGTTTCTTTGCTCTCAAGCACGTGTTTCACATGGCACGATAGCACGTGATTTAGCGGTAGTGACGACATATTTGTTTATATGACCTTTATCACTGACCTTGTTTTGAACTGGATTAGTCATATATCACCATTCGAAGATGTGTTGTGTCGAGTGCGAGAGCTGAATTATTTTATTTATCATTTATTGCGCGTGTACATATTATACGCATAATGGCAGAGTATATCGCCAGATTTTCGCTGAAGTATCGCAAGGGAAAACCTTTAAAAAGCGGCGAAAAAAGAATTGTGGTGCATGCACAGACATTAATCCGTCTTTTTCAGTGAGAGAAGTCGAACAGTTGTGCTGTGAACTTACAGGTGTGAGTGTTAGATGCGTAGGAACATCGTGATATGAAATCGAGGCAACAGGAAAACTTACCACTCCAGGGGCGATATTGCTGTGTGCCGAAGACGTTATTTAACGACAATCACATTGTACCGGGATATAAGTCGCAAAATATACTACCTTGACGAAACTTGGGTGAATGAAGGACACACGACAAGTATGGCGTGACACGACTTTTAAGACTGAAGGACAAACATTTTTGCAAGGTATGTGTGCTGGTTTTTGCAAAATCCCAGTGAAAAAGGCCGAAGGCCTTTCACTATAATCTTGTACCAGTTTCATTGCTCATTCATCCAGTTTCATTATAAACTTGTATTTTTGCATGCCTTCATGTTCTTATTTGTATGATTTTATCTATCTTCCCGGCAATTATTATGACGTTTACTGCAGGTTTAAATGTGACGGGAAGGCGCCGCATATGGCCTATGGCGCGAAATATTAGCCAATCAGAGTGAGGGGGAGGGTAGTTATACGCGGTGTGGTACATGTCAGCGGGGCAAAGTTATATGAAACAGAGGTTAAATATTTCCAATCATTATCACTTATACCTACTCAAAGTGGAATCACTGAAATAATGTACAAATGAGGATTTCTACTTATTTCGTAGCCCTACTTAGCTTCTGTGGCCATACTGAGGGCTCCAACTGAAACATTTTTGGCATTTTACTCTTGGAGCTTCTAGGTTAGGTTATTTTAGGTTTTCAGCACTTTTAACTTTCATTATGTATTAAACTTCCAGGCGCTGTGGAGCACACCTAGGGACCTGGCAAAGGGAAAGGAACTGTGACATCTCGTTATTCCACTTTGCGTTGTTATCAAGGTATGTAAACCATAAGAACACTGGCGGATTTAGTCAATCAGCAAAGCAAGTGACCGAGCACAAAAATCGGAAAAGAATGTTTACATACCTTTTATCGGGCACATAGTATAACGCACCATTATCATAATTTAAATTGGAGCGAATCAATGTTATTTTAGCTCAATTCAGAGAATAATTGCTCACAGGTATATGTGCAACTAAATATTGCGTGTGTATATGTGTGTTTGTGTGTGTGTAGTGTTTAACGGCCGCTTTTACTGCATACGGCACTGCAGGCGGTGACACTGATTAATATATGAGATGAGGATGGAGCACCGGTAAATTGAGTTGTCCGGGGAATCCGGAGATCCCAGAGAAAACCAAACCCAGTGATGTCTTGCTCACCACAAGTCTCACCTGCGTTCGCCTGGGATCGAAGCCTGTCCGCCTTAGTGAGAGTCCAAACACGGCAACAATACAATCTGAAAAATCTCTCAATTTGGGGTAGGTATCGGACGATATTTGGTAGAGATGTAGGCCAGTTTCTCTGTTATTTTAAGAGGAGGCCTCAAACGTAATTAGTTATGATTTTAACTGCATTTTTGTTGTAATTTAGGTCTTCCAAAGTTACATTTAGTCATATCCGACGATGAATGAAATGGGTGAAATGATGCTCAATGGGTCCGGGGTCCATAGAGCTTAGAGTTACCCGACATTCGTCTTTCAGGATAAGGGAAAACCCCGGAAAAACCTTATCCAGGTAACTCACCCGGACCAAGATTCGAACTCGGGACCTCTTGAACGTGATGCAGACATGCTACCATCTATGCTACCGAGGCGCATTTGCGTAAGTTTGACATTGAATGAAAGTGTTCCCATATAGCTGCCTAGCGTTTTACATGCTGGAAATTTCTGCGAAACTTTCTTCAAATGTACTGCACAGCTAAAACAAAATGACTGTGTACCTTTGATACTTATCATGAATTCTATTATCCAGAGAATCTAATACAGACAGGTTGTAAAGATGCATTTTTTTTTATCTTGAAAAGTGCAGAGCGATGCGCAGTGGTATCTGGACGAGTCCACCTCAGAACGGTTGCAACTGTAGGGGAGGGCAGGTCAGTTGCCTACCAGTTGCGAGCAAATAAACACCCGGTAATACTACAGCTTGTTTCAAAATCTGCTTGTCACTTGGTTCCAATAGAGCATTTATAAATGACGCCTCCTAGCAGCACATTAGGAAATAAAGTGCTACATTTAAAAACACGAGAAATAATAATCAATACCCATAGATTTATAAAAAAGGAACAATGGTCTGGGTCAGCTATAAAAATCTGGGGAAGGGTATCTGAGGCAACAGTTGTGTCTGAAAGCAGTTTACTAGAGCTATTAAGGATAGAAAAGCCATTGGTGCTAGTGCAACAACGTACTTCTCTATGCCCAGTAAACAAAGATTAAGAACATGCACAAAATCTAATTTGGATGTTTTAATTCAGAAGTTGTTAGGCGAACTATGTATAACTTTTAAAGCTCAGAAAAACAAAGACTAACTTTGAAGAAAGTACTTATTAAGCTTAAAAATTCTACGGACTTCCAAGGTAGTGTCTGAACATTAAGAAGAGTTCTTTTGAAACTAGTATTATTTAAAAAAACCTAAGGGCGACAGACAAATTTTAATCGAATATCGCACCATACGTGCTGAAAGGCTTAAGTGTTTACGAAATATTCAGAGATATTGAAGTGAAGATTATATAGTTTATATGAATGAAACTTATATAAATACAGCACATACTAGACCATGTGCCTGGAGTGAAATACGTTACAGGGACTCTGCAGCGATATTGAAAGGCCGACAGTTGTTTGTCATGCCTGCTGGAGGAGCACAGGATTTTGTTCCAAATGCCTATGTACTATTTAAGATCCAACAAAAGCGTGGAGATTACTACCATATTAAGGATTACAACTCAGTTTATAAGAGCTGCATAACTGACTTCGAGAATGAAATTTGTTTTTAGACACCTTATGCACCGCCCTCACCTCCCGTAATCTTACGCGTGTGACGCATTGTGGAGTTAGGTGCACTATCCGCACCACAAATGCTTCTCATCCCTACCGCGCAGGATTCCGTCAAGATGAAATAATACATCTGTACGAGCTGCTGTGATATTTGATACTGCCAGAGACGTAAAATGCTGATAACTGCCTTTACTTGCCATTCGCCTTCCCGCGTGCCATACGCAATGAGAGGTGGCCTACTGCTGAGAGTCTGTTATTCGAACCTTACCATGGTTGTAATTACCCAGGAAACCTAAATCCTGACGACCTCTCTTATTGACCTCAATTATAAATTGAAGGTTTTCCATTTGCAACAAGACCTTCCTCAAACTTCTGATGATTTCAGAACATGCTTCTTCATTATAATGTGAAACAGGGTTGTACTCCCATAACCTTAAGAGAACTAATTTTTCACTAGCACCGTCTGTAAAAATAAAGTATTTTTTAATGCCACGCTCTCACTTGAAAACGTCCAAAATACTTGTGCGTTTTACGAGAGCTGTTCAATATAGAATGATCATTATTTTTTACGGTCTTAATATTTCGCATTAAAATTCAATCAAATCGTATTATATTCTGTTAGCTTAACGTGGAACAAACACGCCATAGTAGTTTCATTGTTGGTTCTCCTGGTTCGCGCCTGTGAGAACCAGGCAAGTTCAAAAATGTTCAGCATCGCCTACCGCTGCAATGGAGGTAACATGCAGTAAAAGTTGATGTTAGAGGAAGATCCGGATTTTCATTCAAACGTAATCACTGCTGATACTTGGCTACATCGTTTTGATCCTGAGAGCCAACAGCAAAGATCAGCGTAGAAATCTCCTTCATCACCAACCCACCAAAAAGCAAAAGTGGTTGATTCTGCTGGGAAAGTTATGATCATCTCATTCTTTGATATTCATGGAATGGTTTATCAGCATGTTGTACCTGCACGCACATCAATAACTGGACAATACTACAGGGATGTCCTGAAAACATTGCAAGTCCATATCAGGCGGAAAAGATTACATTTTCGTGAAGCAGGCTGGTTGCTGCACCACGATAATGCGCCTCTGTATATTGCCAAAGTTGTTGCTGAATATATTGCAAAACGCAACGTGAAGTGCATTCCCCAACCTCCCTATAGTATGGATTTAGCCCCATGTGAGCTTTTCTATTCCCTAACTTGAAGAAACGCCTTCGCGGGAGGCATTATCCATCATCAGTAGCAGTGGTGAAGGCTGCGGAGGCGATTTTAAAGGATCTCTCAAAAAATGGTTTCCAGCATGATTTTCAAGACTGGCAGAAAAGCTGGGACAAGTGCATCGCATTCAGGTGAGACTATTTTGAGAAGGACTATCAAAGTTATAAAAAAAAGGATATTTTTTATTGAACAGCCCTCGTTCTAGCAGACCTTTTACCTCGTTACTTTGTAGTGAACAGACTAGCTCTCATTTCAAGTACACAGGTACACAAGTACACAAGTACCCAAGAGGCCTGTGCAAACCGATAATAAGACTGCGATTTATCTGCTTTGTGTACGTGATGTTGGAATGTAGCTAACTTGAAGCCAACCGCTGATTTCTTGTCTGGTAAAGTCTGACAGAAATCAAATTGGAAATGTAGCAGTAGCTTTGAGGCTGTTATGCTTATTCTCTTGAACCACGTTTCTAGGAATATGACTTTAACTCCAACCACAAGAGTTTGAGGATGAGCCCGAAACAATTCTGTATGTTATAACGCATATCCTGCTTTTTCTCACTATGCGATAGTGGCAGGCAATACAATTTCCGGAAGTGAGATTCCAGGAGTAGCTTCACCGAATACTACTATACAAGTTCTGTTCGATGTACTGTCCTTATATTTGGGAAACGAAATAGTTTCCCACGATCTATTTTACTTAAACCGTTCTAAATCTATTGGCAACGATTGCTATTCCGAAAGCTGTAGGAACTAAAACAAGAGATCGTGACAGTGTTTGTGAAGGTGTTTGTCCTTGAGCGCTGCTAAGTGAGCAACCAACTCGGAGTTCTGCGGTGTTGTATTGCATTCCCGCTAAGTGGTGTGTGACGAGCGCCAACCTAATCGATCTATATGAAATACTATTCGCGCTAAGACAAAAATTCAGATTTTGCCGAAACGGATCCATGTGGAAGGTAGAGAGTAATGTATCTAACGTAACCATGAAATCCCCATATTTTTAGACCAAGTAGTTGTTCTAATACAAATAAATAAACCACTATTACCTGTATTATAACAATAAATCGCGACGTAAGCACTGTATGAATTTGGCGTGTATGCGTGTACGTATATTTGTAATTACTCAGAACTGAAACTAAATGTTTAACAAGACGCGATAAAAGAATTACTTTGAATAATCCAATTCGAGCGAAAGGAAACAATAAATTTCCTTCTGCCCTGGCAAAGCGTGTCTGGTTATATTATACCTTTGTTTATGAATGGTTCGTTATCTCTATTTACTCTAGAGAGTTCAAAGTGGGTCGTGTGTATGTATGTACATATACTTTTAATTACTCAGTACTGAAATTTAAACTACTGACATGACGTGATAAAAGAATTAATGTGAATAAGTCAAAGTATTAAATTTGAGAAAGAGCAAACACTTCATTTCCTGTTAGTCTATGGAATGCTGTATGCCTATGTTTATGAATGAATGCTGATAAGAAGTGTTTATTTACTCTGGAGAGTTCAGATCAATATCATTCAGCTGTTCTTTACACAACAGTTGGGTAACTGTTAAATAGTGCAATTGGCTTCTTGCGGACAATTTAGTGGCTAGCCAAAATGGCAAGTATTGCGAAGTCAATATCGAAGTATTATTTTGGTGTACACGTTCTTCAAATTTTTTTCGGAAACAAGCTAAAACTGAGTTATTACAAAGAGTACTTCCGTTTAAAAACACGGAAAAAGTGTATCTGCTGAATGAACTTGCGACTGAAGCGGGACACGAGGCAATACGCCTCCCACCTTACCACTGCCAGTATAATCCAATTGAGTAGGTGTGGGCTCAAATAAAAAGGGGGATTTCAAACAGAAATAATACTTTTAAACTGACGAACGTTAAACGACTTGTTCACGAAGAAATTGAAAAGACAACACAACAAGACTGGGAAAATTGCATGAGGCGTGCAGAAAACCTTCAAGAAGACGATTTTAAGAAAGAAGTAGCACTGGCGATATTTGGAACCTATAATCATAAATTTGCAAGACTCAGACGATGAAGACAGTGACAATGACGAATTGTTTGTGACATTGACAGCGATATGGATGAGCCAGTGACAGTTACATTTGATTAGAAAAACAGGTAATTCATAAATTATAATTACAGTATTTTAAAATATACATAATTTGCGAAGATGCGTTTTCCAATTTTGATTTTGGTAACTACATCTTTGTAAAAAATTCTAAAATATAATTTGCTTACTCTTATGTCTGCGCCAAGCAGACCTGCATGTTGTAAGAGTGTGCGAAAGAGAGGGAAATATAAAAGGAGTGGGTTAACAAGCTGGCAACGCTGAGTGTGATACGGCATCTGATTAGCTGGACTCCAGAACTCTTTCCATTTGATACGCATATTAGATTCTTGTATTGGTTGAGGAGTATAGCTGTTGATACTTTCAAATGTGTCCTTTTAATAGAGGTTCTTCCGGTTAACTCAAAAGTAACTACAGTATGATCTATATAGATCTGAACCACAACTTTTATACCAATAATAGGACATACGTGCAACTTTAGGAGAATAATTCACAATTGGGTGATTACATTACAATGTTTACATTTCAGAGTAAATGTTTGAAGTATCCTCTACCAGCATCTATACATGTTTGCACTCGTCTCACGCTGTTTATATAAATAGGTTAACATTAAAAGCTTATTCCAGCCTCAAATGATTAGCGTCATCCAAGACATCCTATGACTGGCAAGAATATTTCGTCAATCACGAGCATTCTATAACCTCTATTATCGATTAAAACATTCATCAGTCACTTCTAAAATAAGTTAGACATTTTACTTATTTTAGGTCGTATTTGTTTTGCGAGTAATACGAATGTTAGCCAATCCATTGTTTTCTTATTCTTCATCTAAAGCGATGTTGTTTTTTTTTTTTTCAGTTCTCCCAGCTCACTACGTTTGACGGAGAAGGGAGGACAATGGTGCCAAAGTGTACGTTTTCCTGAACTGATATATTGAGCTCCTGAGTTTTACTTCTGTAAGTCATTGTTGGAACAGCCATCACTTTACAAATTTTCATTATTTTTGCTGTACTATAATTTCTAAACATTCTTTTTATTACATTATGGATTTATTGGAATATAATTGGTTTTTTCTTAACGTTTTTGTAAATTTTGACACGACATATCAGGATGATTTAAATCATTTATTTGATGGATAATTTTCTTTATGAAAATGTTTATTTTTATTTGGTTTATCCCTCCAAAAGCCATTACTTTGGCTTTCTTATATGAGATTTGGAAGTTATATTAATTGGAATAGTACATAACACATATTTTAAATTACCTTCCAAACATGCTCCAAAAGTTTCTGCAATAACTAAGCTCAGCTTTCTCTGAATGTCCGTAAAAGGACTCTAAGCATATAATAGACAGAATCGCGGTTATATAGGAATCAACCTCGAGCAAAGAGAACTAGTAAACCGTACTATGAGGACAACAATGGGATTAACCAAGCGTATGTATAGTTCAAGTAAAATTTTCAAGCTTATGTTCCGGAAAGCCCAAAAGCACAACACGCACAGAATGTGCCATAGACACTACGAACCGTGGGAGAGAACCCCGGATCAGAAGGGAGATCCTCGCCTCCAAGATATTGCATGCGTTTCCGGAGGACGTCTACTGACACTGGCTTGTTCATGGAAAGAGACAAGGCACACAGGAGGTAAACCTTAGCCGATTAATGGAGTTCCTTAACAAGGAAGTGGAAGGTGCTATTACTACCAAGAAGACACACGAAGAGGCGCTTGTATAATGACAATTCATATTCCTACGACAGCTATTCTGCTGAATAAAAACGGGAAATGGTCTGCAAAGAGAAGTAACAATAGCAAGCCCCCTTTTCAGCTGTAATACGTGCGAATCCGGCACTTTTTTATTTAAAAGTCAAGCTTATAGATTATTTTCACTTTAATGTCACATCTATACTCCAAAAATATAGTGCAATCCATATAAACCTGAACCATTTCAGAGATTTGTTTTAATGATGTCAGTGGTTCTGGGAGAATGATGAAAATATTGGAGTATGGTGCGCGGTGTTAGCTTCCAAAATCGTTGGGCCCATTTTCTTTGATACGATTGTAGACACTGAAGATTATATGGGTATCTTCAAGACGTTTTGTGAAGCAACTGGTTGATATCGCATTGAGAGAAGGTTATTTCCAGCAAGATGGAGCAACGTGCCATGCATCTAATGACACCAAGGAACTTGTAACCAGTTTCTCTGATAATCGAATAATCTCAAAATGTCGATGGCCTCCCAGATCCCCCAACCTAACCTCAACAGATATTTTCTTGTGGGGGTTTATCTGAAAATACAGGGTACAAGAATAGACCACGGACAATTGATGTTCTCAATGAATCCATTCGGACCGAAATAATAACATTGGCAAGTATACTCTCCGTAAAACTTCAGAGAGGCTAGAGTAAGCCTTTAATGTTAACTCATTTATATAAACAGCGTAAATATTTTCGATGCAGACTCTGCTCCAGATATATTTAGGCATATAGAAACATGTAGAAACCTTTTATCTTCTCCAGATTTCGTCAGTGAAAATGTCTTTAATAACTTTGGTTAGAAGACACAATAATGGCGTGATTCAGGTGTTAATAAATGTACTTCTTGCATACCTTTAAGACAAAATAAAACTGTAATATAGATTCGATAAATATATGAGGCATAAAACAGAATATATAAACACCTTTATATGAATGAATAAACTTCATAAATAAGCATACGTTATCAGCAAAGGACACATTTACCTTACTCTGCTTAAGAATAATTAGGCAATCAAATAGAAATATTTTTGTAAATGTTTCGAAAAGCCAGTTAAAAACTGGATTTTTTCCCCCAACAAAAAGTGCGGCTATGAACAACAGTTGGAATATATTTTGTATAAGGTAGTTCTATATTACGATACGGAGCCTAGATTGCTGTTTCTGAAAGTGTTATTGGTTAAGGTGTGTCTGTGCTTTTATTTCCAAATGCTCTGACTAACACACCAGACAGAGAAGCTTTGTTAATTTTAAGACAAGTTCAAGACCTTTACGGGAAGCAAGACAGGCTAAAAGACGGAAATCGAAGCTTCGGGAGCGTACAACTCTCCCAACATCAGAATATAATGAATCCTGGATAGAACACAAATATAAACAGACAAGACACTGTCAATATTCGCATTAGTGAACAAATGACTGTTTTCCGTAAATTAAATGCCAGGTCAGGAGATGGCGTGAGTATAGAAAAGTACTTGGGCAAAACAAACGTAACTACTTAACTTGATTATCAAGCTGTGTAATCTGTGCTGTTTAAGTCGACGGATTTCCATTTTTAAAGCCGGTTTCCAAGAGGAATGAACTGAAATCCAGCCTCACGATTAAGCGTGCTCCTTTCAGAGGAAATCGCCAAAGCCTCCTTAACTATCCGCTCCCAGTAACTGCTGCATTTTGCCAAGATATGCACTTCCGAAACGTCGATTTCTAATCGTCTTTTCAGCTAGTTGTTTCCCGAAAAGAGCTTGAACATCTTCTCGGCAGGAAAGCTTCAGTTGTTATTTAAGACAATTTATTTTACAATGACATAAATGCAAAAACAAAGACTTAAAATGCAATGAAAGGAAAGTCTTAACATGTTTTGAAGTTGTTACTTCCTAATATGTTTGGCATTTGAAACAAACATTGAAAGCTGAGAATTCATTGAAAACTTACCTTCTCAGGTTCCCTAAATCTCATAAAATCATTTTTAGACTAAAAAGCGTAGTGTGTAGTGGATGTATGTGAGTCGATATAAAAGAAAAGACATAGCAGACAGAAAGGTGTCGCTTAAGTAATAAACTTCATATCTAGGTTCAAAATATTAAAAACAACACGGTTCAAAAATACGAGTCAGGTGGAAAATTTAATGTCATGTCGGCACGTTGGCCTTAGTAGCTCAAATGATTAGAGTGGCTGGATGGAGACCAAAGGATCCGTGGTTCAAATCCCGGCTATGGTATTGAATTTTTCAGTCTGCTTCTACCTTTTCATACTGCGCCCTACATACGGCTAGTGTAAAAGAACAATTAATTTCCATTAATTGTACCTAATAGTGGTCCGAACTATAAAGCCCGGGCCTTAAAGTACTTACAGCATAGTAAGTCGCCATTAAGATAGTGGTCTCGTTTGTTTATGAGAACTCCTAAGTGGTTTACCGGGAAAAACGCGAGTCAGTAGGAGAATTTAATATCATGTTAGCAGGTTGGCCATAGAGTTAGAGCGGCTGGACGGCAACCAGAACAACGGTGGTTCAAATCCCGGCTATGGAATTGAACTTTTAATTCTGGATCTATCGTTTCATAGTGCGTCCTACACACGGCTAGTGTGAAAGAACAATTAATTTCCATTAATTGTACCTAATAGTGGTCCGAACTATGAAGCCGGACCTTAAGGTACTTACAGCATAGTAAGTCGCCATTAAGGTAGTTGTCTCGTGTGTTTATGAGAATTCCTAAGTGGTTTACCGGGAAAAACACGAGTCAGTTGGAGAATTTAATGTCATGTTGGCAGGTTGGCCATAGTAGCTCAAGGGTTAGAGCAGCTGGACGGCAACCAGGCTATGGTATTGAATTTTTAATTCTGTCTCTACCGTTTCATAGTGCGTCCTACACAGGGCTAGTGTGAAAGAACAATTAATTTCCATTAATTGTACGTAATAGTAGTCAGAACTATAAAGCCCGGGCCTTAAAGTACCTACAGCATAGTAAGTCGCCATTAAGATAGTGGTCTCGTTTGTTTATGAGAACTCCTAAGTGGTTTACCGGGAAAAACGCGAGTCAGTAGGAGAATTTAATATCATGTTGGCAGGTTGGTCATAGAGTTAGAGCGGCTGGACGGCAACCAGAACAACGGTGGTTCAAATCCCGGCTATGGAATTGAACTTTTAATTCTGGCTCTACCGTTTCATAGTGCGTCCTACACAGGGCTAGTGTGAAAGAACAATTAATTTCCATTAATTGTACGTAATAGTAGTCAGAACTATAAAGCCCGGGCCTTAAAGTACTTACAGCATAGTAAGTCGCCATTAAGATAGTGGTCTCGTTTGTTTATGAGAACTCCTAAGTGGTTTACCGGGAAAAACGCGAGTCAGTAGGAGAATTTAATATCATGTTGGCAGGTTGGCCATAGAGTTAGAGCGGCTGGACGGCAACCAGAACAACGGTGGTTCAAATCCCGGCTATGGAATTGAACTTTTAATTCTGGCTCTACCGTTTCATAGTGCGTCCTACACAGGGCTAGTGTGAAAGAACAATTAATTTCCATTAATTGTACGTAATAGTAGTCAGAACTATAAAGCCCGGGCCTTAAAGTACTTACAGCATAGTAAGTCGCCATTAAGATAGTGGTCTCGTTTGTTTATGAGAACTCCTAAGTGGTTTACCGGGAAAAACGCGAGTCAGTAGGAGAATTTAATATCATGTTGGCAGGTTGGCCATAGAGTTAGAGCGGCTGGACGGCAACCAGAACAACGGTGGTTCAAATCCCGGCTATGGAATTGAACTTTTAATTCTGGATCTATCGTTTCATAGTGCGTCCTACACACGGCTAGTGTGAAAGAACAATTAATTTTCATTAATTGTACCTAATAGTAGTCCGAACTATAAAGCCCGGGCCTTAAAGTACTTACAGTATAGTAAGTCGCCATTAAGGTAGTTCTCTCATGTGTTTATGAGAACTCCTACTGGTTAATCGGGAAAAACACGAGTCAGTTAGAGAATTTAATGTCATGTTAGCAGGTTGGCCATTGTAGCTCAATGGTTAGAGCGGCTGGACGGGAACCAGAAGATTCGTGGTTCAAATCCCGTCGATGGTATTGAATTTTTCAGGCTGGCTCTACCTTTTCATAGTGCGTCCTACACACGGCTAGTGTGAAAGAACAATTAATTTCCTTCAAACTATTTCATGGGAAGCTTACAAGATGCCCTTCACCTTAAAAAACCCCTAACAAGCAATAATTTCAAATATTTTTATTCACTCAGAAGGCTTTAACTCTCGTATTTAAGATATTTGCATGAGAAGTGAAATGTGCATCTTCAATGTTTTGGAATTAATCTCTGAATATCCTTTTCATAAATTGTAAACTGTAGGAGATAGGCTAAATGCAACTATAACAAAATATGGATTCATTAATGCACACATTTATAGTATTTATTTTTTGTGCCACCCATTTCGAAATTCTTTGTTAGGGTTTTAATTTTAAATTACCTAAACTGTAAAATCTTCATGTACCACAACGTAGCAACATAACAACCATATCTTAAAAGAATTGACTATCGCTTAGGACTATTATTATCTCCTAATAATATTGTATCTATAAGTATAAATTAAAACATTTCTAAAAATATTTATACCCATTATGGTGTAGAAGCTTGAAGAATAAGTTTTAAGGTTATTTTGAAGATCAAAGGATAGAGAAAATAATGGAAATGTACTATAAATGATTTTCTCTGACTATAAAGGCTTCCATAAAAATACTCGTAAAATAAGTGGGACAGAGAGTTGTCTATTTTGAGCCTTTCTACTGAGGTATGACATATTCTGGTGGCAGACATGTTTTCATTTGCCCAACTACGTCCACCTCTTGACTTTGAGTCACTGAAATAGACGTGTGTAATTATTCAAAGCACAACTCATCCCCATGTTATCTGTTTAAGGGTCACGTCTATACACGTGCACAATTATTTCTGCCGTTACAAAAGCGGCAGGGCCTGGAGCTGGTCTCAAGATTACCGCAGTAAATTGCTGCATAACAAGAGAGTTCCCAATTAGCCTCGAAGGCTCTGTATGGGCCGTGTACACGTCCAAATGTGGGGTGTTAATTTGAAAACTCTCCTGTGTCAGTTATTGGACATTCCTTTGTAGAGGTCCGCTCACATCGAACCCACCCCGTTCCCTTTGCTGGGTTTTTACGCTTTGCGTGCAAAGGTACGGACCGAAACGTTCGGGGCGATCGTCATTTAATTAAGTGAAAGTAGATGGAATTTCAACTTTTATACTTTCAACGGGATTTCCCTGAATTTCAGCCTTAGTACGGCTGTACACTAATTGCTTTATTTATGAAGTTTAAAGGCATTTGCATGAACACTTTCCTGACTGCCCCAAGTTTTAAAACTGTGAAATTGTGTATAGAATGAAAGGGGTTCGACTTCACCCCTTTCAAGTGTCATTATTTGTGACAAAGTAAACAAAAACAGAGCAATATTTTCCTACAGGAAAGTGCGTACAGAGTAATTAGTACTTATCAATTAACACATTCCTCATATAATTTAAAACCTCGCAGATTTAGACACGCAACTGCCAATCTCTTAGTCCACGAGGACTTTAAATCACATTCCGTTTAATACATAGTAAGCAAATTCTCATTTTCTCACAAATTAATGTGAAAATGTAATAATATGGAACTAGGAAGTTGATGTTTTGTTTGTGACAGCACGGAACCCTCCCCTTATGATGTGTAAACCTATAAATGCTCAACAGCCATATTTGCCACTCAAGGAATGCTCCTTTTACCGTAATGAACATAGAAACTCTAAACGTATTTCCTCTGAAAGGAGCACGCTTAATCGTGATGCTGCATTTCAGTTCAGCTCCTCTTGGAAACCGGCCTTAAAATGGAAATCCGTCGATTTAAGAAGCAAAAATCAATAAAGCTTTATAATCAAGTTAATTAGTTACATTTCTTTAACACAATTTTTTATACTCATGCCATTTTCTGACCTGGCATTTAATTGACTGTGGAGTGGTTCCCCCTCCTTGTGGGCTGGATTTATATCACACGAAGCGGTGACATATCTGAAGTAGGATTCGCCCCGTCGTGAGGTCTACGCCCCACACGCGCAAAAGTTTCACGCTCCCTCGGTGTGGCGACGCGTGTAAAAGCCAAACCTTACTTTGATGTAGAAGCGATGAACCTTTCGTCTAAAAGCCGTGAAGATGGTGTTCTCGAAGATTTCTATAAATCCTCTCTCCGGCGGCTGCGGCGAATGATCAGATGTGAAACTTCTCAGGCGTGGTATCGCTACAAAAGAGATTTTACTTTTGGGCAACTATGGAATAAAATAATACCGTTTCACTCTACCTGGAATTACATTTCTCGACATCATTTTCTTCTTTACATGCGACTTTTTCCACTGATGTATATAGCCCTTTACTACATTTTAAGTATCTCCTTTTATTTATAAATGATGCAACCGTTTTTACTTAAATTATTTATCGTAGCGTCACGTATTCGATTTATATTTTAAGCGTTTACTAAACGTTCATAAATGATGAACTTCAATAATTTCTCGTAGTTTCAAGAAGTGTTTTACCGAAAACGCGTCTACCCTCTTCGAGAGTTCAAGCCAGAAGAAAAAATTTAAGAATAAAATCATTGGTTCTTGTTTCTGTTTTGGTTGCTAAGTTACCGTAATACTTAATACTGATTGGTCCTACGTCACAATTTGGGATTTCAATAAACCTAAGCATTTATTGCATCATCTACATGGCCTGCTTGGTTATTAACTTACGTTGAATTACAGATGGCTATGTTTACTTAACATGTCCATATATGCAATATCAGCTTCAACTGAAAACAGTCTTTTGTTCAGTAATGCGAATTTTGATAGTATTTTGTCTTTGTTTATGTTATATCCAGTGTTTCTAACATTTTATAAATATCCTATTGATGGGAGCGTTGGACACTCCCGAAACGTTGATATCTAATCATTTTTACCTGGCTTGTTGCCCGATAGGAAAGTGCGCATATTCGTTGCCAGGAAAGCTTCAGGTTTTATTTTAAAGTGCAATTTTCGGATATTATTTTAGAGCAGCTATAGGATACTCCGATACATATTTTACTGTTATGCATTTTAACCTAGGACTATTAGAAAATGTGACAGTGGTTCGGTTTTATACACTAACATACTCTGCATCTTCATTATACTGAATTTACGCACCGCGTAACCAAGGAACCTCATGACGAAACTAAGGCAGACTAAGAAAAACAAAGCAGTTCTGTGATAATGAAGATGCGGTGATGTAATACAGCATCTGAACTACTAATTAAGTTAACTGAAGGTTTCGCAGCACACTGTTGGTAAAGGAATAAACTTCAAAGCAATAGAAAGGGAGACAAGAAAGTATTTGAAACGTGTTTATAGAGAAGATATTTCGTAACTAGTAGCTATCAAAAACATACTACGTCACACACCTTAATCATCGTGCCTAATTCGACGAAAACGTCATACTGTTTTTTATTTACCTACCACTCACCTATATTATGTAGAGAAAATACTGAAATTAGCAACTAGAGAGCCCCTTGTGGTCTACCGGGGAAATATACCACACAAACGGAGAACTTAATGTCAGGATGGCACGTTGACCGTGGTAGCTCAATAGGTTAGAGCGACCGGACGGAAACCAGGAGATCCATGGTTCAAATCCCGCCCATGGCATTGAATGAATGAATGAATGAATGAATGAATGATTGTGTTTTAGGGCGCTCAACAGCGCGGTCATCCGCGCCCTTAAAAAACTAAGCATGCTTAGACTGGATTAAAAGAGGCAAGCTGTGTCCAGCCTAAACAAAACTCCCACAGTTCGTGCGTCAATACTAAAACCTACTAAAAAACATTCAACAGTTAAAACAGATACAACGGATAAAAAGTTAAAAGCTAAATTCTAAACTTCAGAGAATAAAAGAACTTAAAAACTTTGGCCACCGCTTGTTGGTCGTCCGCCAATACCTCTGGCAAGCTGGCCGGCAGCTGTAGGGCCCAGGGAAGATCAGCCAGGTTAAAGCAGTTTATTAAAACATGGCGGACCGAGAGGGCAGCACCACAAAACGGGCAAACTGGAGCAGGGTCCTTCTTAAAACGGTAAAAATGCGTGAAAAAAAAGTGGCCTATGCGCAACCGAGCCAATTGCACTTCTCGACGGGATGGACGGCAGGTTACCCAGCACACTGGATCGTCCTTCACAGAGCGGAGCTTATTTCCGCGTAGAGCAGACCACTCTGCGCGCCAGGAGGACAACACGGCTCTCCGCATCTCAGAACGGAAGTCCTCCGAAGAGACGAATGTTATGTAGGCCTTTGGCTGAATGACAGCCGACTTTGCCGCCGAATCCGCCAGTTCATTCCCTGATAAGCCAACGTGTACAGGCACCCATGCACATACCACGCTAACACCAGAGGTGTCTAAAACGTGGAGGGCGTCCTGGGTTCGCTGTACAACGGGATGGTAGCTGTACAGCTGCCGAAGGCAGGATATCATTCATTAGGTGTCTAAAACGTGGAGGGCGTCCTGGGTTCGCTGTACAACGGGATGGTAGATGTCGTCGCAGATATAAAATGGCTCGGTAGATCGCATAAATTTCAGCACTGAAAATTGAGGTGCAGCTGTGGAAACCGAATGTAAAGGGTTCGGTTCCACAGACAAAAGCACACCCTACACCTTCTGGGCTCTTGGAGCCATCAGAATAAATTAAAACTCGATCGTTAAAACGGGATAAAAATTCCAAAAAACACGTCCTGATATTACTGGGAGCTATCGTTGCATGGCATTGAATTTTTCATGTTGACTCTATCAAACAGTACCTTATCGGGATATTACAAATACTTCTCCAGAGTAATAAATAAACATGGAAACAGATCTGGAGTCAATCCCTCTAGAAAAGTTACATATGGTAAGGAAAGGGGACACTAGCTCTTCCTCTGTCTACTCCCTTAACAGGAAGGCCAGCCACCAACACCCACCTCACAGTAAACCATCTCCTCACAGAAAGGAAGGAATACGCTTCCTCACATCACTGGAGACTTATCCACCATTCTGAACACGCCATCCACTCGCCATACAATGTTAACCCACTCATATCTCCTTAGTAAAGGCCAGCTACCAACACCCGCCTCACAGGCCGCGCCGTGGCTCAGTGGTTAGACCACTATGCTCTCATCCAAGGCGGCCCAGGTTCGATCCCAGGTGACCGCAGTGAGATTTGTGGTGGACAACATGGCGCTGGGCGGGTTTTCTCCGGGATCTCCGGTTTCCCCCGCCATCTCATTACACCGGTGCTCCATCTTCATCTCATGTATCATCAGTGTCATCGCCTGCGGTGCCGTATGTAGTAAAAGCGGGCGTTAAACACTACACACACACACACACACACACACACACACACACACACACACACACACACACACACACACACACACACACACACACATACACACACACACCGCCTAACAGTAAACCATCTCCTCACAGAATGCAAGAAATACGCTTCATCACATCACTGGAGACTTATCCTCCATTCTGAACACGCCATCCAATTTCAAACACGTACTGCTGTTCCTCAAAAGTACAAACTTGTATACGAAAATCTATTTGTAAGGATACCAGTTATGATTTATTGGTATTGAATACTTTTGTCACATTGATTTGTTATTTATTGTATTCATGTTTTTGTTTGAATAATTAACCAATTCATTGTATACTCTGTATTATACAAAATAGTCGCTATATGACCTAGTTGTTAAAGCGAATCTAAATAAATAAATTAAACAATGATATCAAGTGTTAAACAAATTACACCCATTACTTTATTGGACCATTTAAACACTTTTGATTGCTTTTAAAGCTGAACTACCACATTAAACCTTACTTATTCACATTTGTGACGAGGAAGATATTGGTCTCCTTGATATTTGTATACTTGTACTGTAAGGTGGCCATGATTTATGCAATAATGTGTAGTCAATTGTTGAATATTTGTAACACATTCTTACAGTAATCTATGTCACTGTGAATAACAATTTTAGAGACACTTTAATTCAATGGTCCTTAGGGTCACAGAGATTTTATAAATAAACACTCATACAATGAATACAACTTTAAGTATCGGAAAGCAACATTTAGCGATTCAAATAGCAAATAACCAGCTAGGTGAAACCATTAAGGAATTCAATTTTTTATATCGGATTGGCACACTACAATGGTTTTTCCGTCACACACAAGACATTTTTAGTCTCCAAGTTTACGGTCCTCAGCAACCCTTTCCGTCAGTCCCCTTTGCTCCACGCTCCTTTTAACGGTATTCATCCACTTCTCTATAGAAATATTTCTTGTCCCTTCCATCTCCCATTCCAATATCCTTTCATTTAGCATTCTTATGACATTTCCATACCATCTTGGTCTTCTCTCTTCAATTATTTCTAAAACATTATTTTCGACTTCCATTATTTCACTAATTCTTGATTTCCTGGCTGCTCGCCCCCAGAAGTCCAATTCATTGAAACAATTTATTCGCTTGTTGTCTAAGACAGTTCTACAAGGACAAAATTTACTATTTTTAAAATAGGGATCATATCAGATGTAAAATTTTGTAAGAAATGAAATAATGAAATAAGTTCTCCGTTTTACTGCGTAGGCTTCATTGCTAAATTTTGCTCAAGCGAAGATATAAATACTGCTAATGATAACAATTATTTTGCTAGATAAAGATGTCAATTGCCAGGATCTATCAGCGCCGCCGATGTGCCTCATGAGTTTTTAAATAATAATAAAACTTTAAGATAAGGTCACAAACCTAAGAGTGATGAACTACGGCTGTGAAAACTGGATGCTGAAGAGAAAACAAGAGAAAAATTTCCGTAGCTCAGTTGGTAAAGCACCTGCTTACTGTGCGAAAGGTCCCGGGTTCGATTCCAGGCTTGGGTGAGGATTTTTCTCGATCCATTTTTGAGAAAACGATTGATTTTGAATTTATTTTACAAGAGATCTGAAAACTGCTGTCAACTGAAAAACGAATCGCTGTTTCTGCACGTTTGAGGGGCTTTAAGAAGATTCAAGTGGAGTTTGAACGAAAATTCCATAAATCCGGTCCTACAAGGGCTGGTATCAGACTACTGATGCAGGAGCTTCAAAGAACAATCAGTGTGCAAGACGTGAAACATTCGGTTACTCCCCGGGTGACCAACGAAGCTGTGCAGCAGGTAAGGATGCTGTGACCAGAAGTCCAAAAGCATCAAGCAGTAGGTTAAGTGGTGAGTTGGGTATACCACAGTCGACATTATGTAAGATTCTGCATTTTAATTTTAAAAAACGGTCATATCACCTCTAAATTCGACACGCACTGGAATGGGAAGACTACGCTTGTCGGAAAGCAATGTGTTACGACTGGTGAGGGCAGTTGAAGAAGCCAATGTATTGCAAAATGTGTTGTTTAGCGATGAGGCCACCTTCCACACATGTGGCATGGCCAATACACAAATGCAGTGAGCGCGGATAAACAACCAAATGCGATTATGGAGTGGGAACGAAACACCCCAATGTGTGGTTGGGGCTGACAAAATCGAAGGTGAAGGGGCTATTCTTCTTTGGAGACTAAACAGTGACAGGCATTTCGTACCTTGATATGCTATAAATTTTCCTTCAACCACAATTACATCAGGATGACATTTTGGAAACTGTGGTTTTCCAACATGATGGAGCACCTCCTCATTTCGCACTGATTGTTCAGGAGTACCACGTCGATGAATTAGCAGGGTTTCACACCGCATATGGGCAGCACATTCTCCAGATCTGACACCTCTTGAATTTTTTGTACAGGGATACGTGAAATCACAAGTCTACAAAGTTAAAATCACCTCCATTGCCATTCTTAAGGAGCTTATGAGGCAGGTAGTGCTCAACATCACACCTGCAATGCTGAACAAAGTGTTTGAGGCAGCTTTGCATCGCTGGGAATCCTGTATGGAAGTGCAAGGTGGTCATATAGAATGAGACTAAGAAAACCCGCTCATGGATTATGTTTTATAATGCCATATGGTTTATAACACCTATAGTTGTTTGAATCAGATATTAGTTTTCTCGAAAATGGATCGATACTTTATGTTCGCCCTGTAAAAGAAATCCAAAGTAACACCAACCCAACGTCTACGAGATAACATCATCGCGATATGTTCCAAAGAAGAACGACCGCCGATAGGACTGCTGTCAAAAGCATCCATAAATGGAGCAATAAAAGAAAGAATAAAGGAGAAAAAGTTAAATGTGTAGCAATAAATATCTTGACTACCTATACTTAAATAAGACAATCTAATAATGAAAAGTAGGACAAATAACTTGATATATTTGGTTTATGTCGAGATATTGCCAAACAGAACAGCCCAGGAGGTGGTGGCTGGAGTGTAATTAAAACACGGAGGGCTACCGAAGCCCAAAAATACTACTGCACTACCAACTATAAGGATACATATGTATTAAAGTAGTTAGAAAATACGAATGAAAATAAGGCGGTGCTAGGCGTGGTTGTTCTATGGCTACTAGCCAAAGCGATGCGTGTAACGTTGTACAGTTAAGAACGCATACTGGCTCGCTTTGCCGAAGCTTGCGGCTAATTCCTTTGCGCGCTCTAAGGATACCAATTATAGAATTATTTTGTTTTTACTATGTTACAGAGCTATTTTTTCTGAGGATTACTGTCCAAACCCCATGTTTGTAGCACATCTGGTTTCGGAGGTACGGAAAGATAAGGCGCCTGACTAGAAACTAAGTAAAGAATTACACTGGGGGAAAAAAATTATTTTTATGTACCCGAAACAAAATACGCAAATTCTTATGTAAACTGATCTGCTGATTCCAAAAATGCCCCTCAAAATGCTGTATCACGTAACGCTTTTAGGTATACTTAATTTTTTATGAAAACTTACTGAAATGTGATGTGATAACTCATACTTGATTAATTGAAAATAATAGGTATTTTATTTCCAAATAACATTGAAAATAATAATTATTATTTATTATTATTAAAATAAATAAACACAAGATAATGATGAAAACCAATACCTGAATTGTCTCAGAAGTGTTTCACTGTTGATCCTTTTTTTTTTTTTTTTTTTTTTTTTTTTTTGTATTGACATGTACTCTCCCGTTTGAGGAACCAACAATAGTCTCCGAACATGGCTGAATCCCAGCGATACCCTGGTAACGTCTTTCCATCTCAGAAATGTCCTGGTGAAAACGCTCACTTTGCTCATCACTTACAGCTCCTGGGTTTGTAGGGAAACTATCAAAGATAGAGTGCAAAAAGTGGATTTTAAGTGACAAACGGCAACCCATTTCTTTGTAGCTCCTTAATAGTTATGAGACTAAAATTTCATAATTTTCTTCTTTGTTATTACCCAGAAAGCCTTCCACTACTGTTTTAAATGATTTCCATGCTGCCAGTTCAGCATGTTTAAGCTTTGATTCAAAAACATTGTCTTTAAGAAGTAGTCTTATTTGAGGACCGACAAATATACCTTCCTTCAATTTAGATTCACTTATTTTGGGATAGCTACTTCTTAAATACTCAAATGCACTTCCACTTTTGTCCAAACCTTTAACAAAATTCTTCATTAACCCGAGCTTTATGTGAAGTGGGGGGAGAAGAACTTTGTTTGGGTCTACTGGAGGCACATACTTAACATTGCTTGCTCAAGGGGTATAGTCTTCCCTTTTCCCCCATTCTTCCACTATAAAATGCTTGTCCCATAAGCACAAAAAACAGCAATATTTTGTGAAACCTCCCTACAGTCCCGTTAGCAATGCAACTACCTTGAGGTCACTACAAATTTCCCAGCCATGGTTTTGATAACTAATAGCATCTAAAATTATGGACATGGAATCGTATGTCTCCTTCATTCCTATGGCGCGAAATAAAGGTATTGAAGGTAGTAAATTGCCATTATGAAGCAACACTGCCTTTAAGCTGTATTTAGAAGAGTCAATGGCTATTATTTTAAATTAAGTCAATATGAGTTGGTATCATACCTCATTTCTGTAATTTTATATAAAGGAATAAGGATATCTCAAAAACGTTACGTGATACAGCATTTTCAGAGGAATTTTTGGAATCAGCGAGTCATTTTGCATAAGAATTAGCCTATTTTGTTTCGGGTACAAAAAAACGTGTTCCCTAGTGTTAGTAACTGTCAGTGCAGAGAAGCAAACACGTGCTATGCTGCTGTTCAATTTTTTACCCTACAATCTGTAATAGTGCACACGTGCTTTTCAAGCCTAGTACGAGTGCAACTAGTAGTAACTCCAAAAGAAAAGAGTTTACACAAGCAGGCTAAAAATATTCTTGTTAATGTGTATTCCTTTTTCAAACATGTGTCAAAGACATTTTCGAAAGTACAAATTTCGCTCAGAGTGGAGAATTAATGTTGCAAGCTTGTCACGTAAGTGCTCATTCTGTGACGAACATTGTTAAAGAAGGCAAACAATTTACCAAATTAAAAGTTATCATATATAGATCTCCAGGGAAAAATCGGACAACTAAAAGACGTACTATCAACTTAGACAATTTTCTAAAGTGTGTTTCACGTAGAACAATTTATGATTTATATGACAACAGTGAATATCCAACTGCCAAAATGCTGAGCAATTTAACGGGGGAGAAAATAGAATATACAGATTCTGTATCTTCTATGCATAATATTCTATAATCACTTGTGTCTAAGTACAGGAGAACAAATGATGGTCAAAAATTTATTGTCACCCAATTATCGGAAAGCACGACCAACGGCAGCTGAGTAAGGGACCAGAGGCATCCGGGAAACGCCCACCCATTTATCTAAGTCACTAACTGAGGGGATGATTAGGGAAGTGTCACTGGTCGCTGGCCGCCTCTTCCCCCTTCCCCTGCCGTCTGGAACCTCCGCGGTGATTCACTGAAACGAGAGACTTCGAGAAACAGTGATATCCCTATAAAGGGAGCTGCAGTGAATGAGTTGAGTCAGTTCTTGGCGAGCAGCGTAGGAGCGCCGTGCTAGTGAACGGACGAGAAGATTGTGGACGTGCATCAGAAGAGTGTACGTAACTGTGATCGTGCAGTGGAACTGTAACCGACGAACTGGTGATTCGTAATTCTGTGTAATTGGCAAGTGTTCAACTGTAAGTCGGTGGAAATAAAGAACATTTTGAGTTTGTGCAATTGGACTTTTAATTTCGCGAACCCACAAAGTCACATTATGTTTGAAAGAGGCGATATTGTTGCTGCAAGACTAAAATTTCTGTGCACAATGCATAATATTAGTATATGAGATTCATGGTGTAAAAACGCTTCATAAATACATATTCATTTCATGCGTATTTATTAAGTATTTTATTGAAACAAAGCCTTATTTAAGTCCATTACAGACAGTATACAAATACGGTATCATTAAAATAGAAGCTATATTCACAAATCGTTGAAATGTCACTATTTTGTTTCACTGTTGCAAAAACATTATTTCGTAGAACGCATGTATTTTGAATCATTTTGATTTGTGTGCATATGAACGATAGCTACGTAAGCTTACTGTTCTCCAGTTCAAGGTTTTAAGGTTCAGATTATGTGATAATCATTGTGTATGTTCTCACACACATGCTAAAATATTAAGCGAGCTTCTCTGTCAGTATCTGTATCACTGTACATCTCAGCATCTGTATGATACTTGCTAAGTTGAAACAAAGACAGATATATCTTCCATCTCTTTCGCTCACTTGCCGTGAACCTGGCAACACTAATGCCCGATTTCACCAACAAATGTTAAGACTTAACGAGTTTAGCAATATTTAAATCAAACATTGCATTTCACCAACAAGTGTTAGCGTAACATTCGTGTTAAATCTCATGTTAAACTAACAAACCGAATTTCTAATGTTAAGTCCTTAACAATTGTAAATAGTCAAGATGGCGAGCATAATCTCAGCTGTTGTTGTCGATTTGCTATATTTAAGACCGTCTAAATGGCATTCATAATAGAGTACGGCCTACGAGGAGAAATGATTTTGAGGAACTATCCCAAGAAAATTGTTTTACGGAGGTATAGACTGTCGAAACATGTTGCTATGAAGGTTACTGCGGAAGTACAAGAGAGGTTAGAACATGCATCGAAAGGAATATGCCGATCACGCCTTTGCTTCAAGTATTACTAACCTTGCGATTTTACAATTCACTGAATTATGTGGATAATACACTGTCCACCTGCCGTCTTCAAACGTTCAAGTCGCTTGTCCTTCTTCGCTCATCGTTTTAAATTTACGTAATACTGAGTTAGAACATGCATCGAAAGGAATATGACCATCTCGCCTTAGCTTCATGTATTAGTAACCTTGCGATTTTATAATTCACTGAATTATGTGGATAATACATTGTCCACCTCCCGTCTTGAAACGTTCAAGTCACTTGCCCTTCTTCGCTCCTCGTTTTAAATTTACGTAATACTGAGTTAGAAAATGCATCGAAAGGAATATGACTATGTCGCCTTAGCTTCAAGTATTAGTAACCTTGCGATTTTATAATTCACTGAATTATATGGATAATACACTGTCCACCTGCCGTCTTGAAACGTTCAAGTCACTTGCCCTTCTTCGCTCCTCGTTTTAAATTTACGTAATACTGAGTTAGAACATGCATCGAAAGGAATATGACCATCTCGCCATAGCTTCAAGTATCAATAACCTTGCGATTTTATAATTCACTGAATTATATGGATAATACATTGTTCACCTCCCGTCTTGAAACGTTCAAGTCACTTGTTCTTCGCACCTTGTTTTAAATTTACGTAATACTGACAAGTTATTTGGTGCTTGTACTAGTGACACATGCATTTGAATTAAATTCGTTTCCAATATTTTTCCCGCCACATCTTTCTCTTTTACATTCACTGCATCCTTCCTCTTATTTTCCACGATATCCTTACACTTCGTCACCATTTCAAATAACAAATCTTTCTCCGTAGATGAAAAATTTGTCTCACGGCTTTATTTATGATTTTGTTCATTCGCCATTTGTGCAGACGAAAATGAAAACAAAAGCGCATCGAGTACGTTCAGAAAAATCATCCATAGCCTTCTATAGCTGTGATATTTACAAGTTTCTTGGCGTTAACACAGGTTTGTTAATATTTTAAGAAAACAGGTTGGTGAAATGCAAGAAATTTAACATTAGTTTTAGCGCTGTGACAATTGTTACGTTACATTTGTTAACGTCGATTTTAACATCTGTTGGAGAAATCGGGCATAAGACAGTAGGATAAGCGTATTGCCTCATCATTCTTATTTTACTCTAGCAGGTCTTTTCGGAATTGGACTAATAATTTCTCTTGAATCTATGGAGCAGAGGGTCTAATTCAGATATTATAGGATGAACAAAAATAAAAATTCTCAATGGTCTGAAGCACTCGTATTATATCGAATTCATTTCCATACAACTACGTGAAAAACGGTTTCTGCACCGATGCTTTCATATTCCACAGTACCTACACGGGTTTTACATCTAAATGATACCTCGTATAATGAGTTATGTTCACAGTGAATGCACACGAATGCTCTCTTCATTCTACAGTTTTATTAGAAACTTTAAAAATATAAATCAGCAATTAAACTCAACAGACAGGTCCGCATTATTTGTAACTCATCCCGGAAATCAATACTTCATTGAACATTTAGTAATGGCACGTGTGGGGAAGTGACGAATCTATGTAGAAAGAGAAAATTGTATTTAGAACAGATGCACTTGGGGATCAATGATGTAAGAGATAAGTAGGCCAACACGTAATTGGAATGGACTTGTGTGGGCATTAGAGGCACCTGTCTTTTGATTGACGACCAAAGCATTCAATAGTTATGCCAAATCGAGCTTTTGATCTTCAATCTACAGCGTATTTAGTACATGTCACATGTCCAATTGACTTCACTTCATAGGACATGTCATTATTAAAGTCGATAGGAGAATTATATCTCTAAGGGTATCAAACAGTGCAGAAATATCGCAAAACAAGCAAAACACTCCAGAAACTGAGCTATGATTATGCAGATATAAAAAGCCTACATTGAACAATGGGCTGCCTTTCACTGCATTTGGTATCTGAATGAATATCCTCATTCATTACAGCCAATTAGGGTTTACAGGTGCACACAAAGTGTTGAAGCATCCGCCATATTCACCACATCCGGCATTTATTGACTGCTGTTTTAGGTCATCATAAAAGCCACTTGTTTTTAATAACTGAGCCTCAAGTTAGCTTTGGTATAGAAGAAAAAAAGCTTCCTATGTTTTCGAAATGTTTCCACGTAATCTTCGGAGCTTTATGCATGATAAATTTGGTTATTTATGATAAATTTGCTTCTTAAATCGACGGATTTCCATTTTAAGACCAGTTTCCAAGAGAAGCTGAACTGAAATCCAGCATCACGATTAAGCGTGCTCCTTTCAGAGGAAATCGCCGAAGCCTCCTTAATTCTCCGCTCCCAGTAACTGTTCCATACTGCCAAGATGGTCGTCTACCGAAAATTGGCTCTATGGTCGTTATCAAAACAATGCTCTGCCAGCCCAGACTTCCCAGGTTGCATTGTGCAACTACCTTCCCCCTCACCCTAAATGGCTAATGGTTACGCGCTATAGGCCATAGGCGGTGGCTTCCCGTCACACTTAAACCTGCAGTAAACGTCATAATTGCCAAGAAGATACATAAAATCATACAAATAAGAATAATGAAGTTTACAATGAAACTCAGCAAGTTGGAGCTGAATGAATGAACCATGAAACTGAAACAAGTACTTCGAAATTTTCCACTGGGATTTTTTAAACCAGCACACATGCCTTGCAAACATGCTTATCGTTCAGTCTTAAAAGTCGTGTCACACCATACTTGTCGTGTGTTCTTCATTCACCCAAGTCTCGTCAAGGTAGTATATTTTGCGATTTGTATCCCTGTACAGTCTGATTGTCCTTAAATAGCTCTTCGCCACACAGCAATATCACCCCTGGAGTGCTAAGATTTCCTATTGTCTCATTTTCATGCCGCGATGTTCCTACGCATCTAACACAACTGTAAGTTCAGAGCATAGCTGTTCGACATCTCTCACTGACAAAGACGGATTCTTCTCTGTGAGTGCATTAAACACATGCACCACAATTCTTTTTTCGCCGCTTTTTAAGGGTTTTCGCTTACGATGCTTCAGCGAAAAAGTGGCGGTAGCCTCTGCCATTATACATATAATAAGTACACGCGCAATAAACGATCAATAAAATAATTTAGCCGTCGCACTCGGCACAACACACCTTCGAATGGCGATATATGACTAATCCAGTTCAAAACAAGGTCAATGATAAGAGTCACATAAACAAATATGTCATCACTACCGCTAAATCACGTGCTACCGTGCCATGTGCTTGAGAGCAAAGGAACCTCTTCTTTACTTCGTTTAAGAATTAACATGCATTTCAGATAAATCAACTCTGTTGCGTAATACATTTAGTTCAACCGTTACGAAAATATAAATTTGACAATTCTCTTCAAACATATAAAGATACATCACCATGTTAAATAACGAAATAATTTTTACCGCACAACAGTCTATACTACAGTAGCAGCCAATGGGAGGTGGTAAGGTCACGTGACCGTTAAGAGATACGGGGCAAGCTTATGTGAAACAAGGATTAGGCGTTTCCAGCTCCACGGCAAGCGGGTGACTGATGGAAGATATGTCTTTGTCTCAACCTAGCAAGTATCATACAGATGCTGACAGAGAAGTTCACTAAATATTTCACCATGTCTGTCAGAACATATACAATGATTATCGGACAATCTGAACCTTAGAACCTTGAATTCGAGAACAGTTCGCTTACATAGCTCTTGTTCATATGCACACAAAACAAAATGATTCAAATTAGATGCGTTCTACGAAATAAGGTGTTTGCTACAGTGATAAAAAATAGTGACACTTCAACGATTTGTGATTGTAGTTTCTATTGTAATGACGCCGTATTTGTATACTCTCTGTAATGGACTTTAAACCAATTTTTGTTTCATTAAAATACTTAATAAATAGGAAGATATGAATGTCTGTCTATGGAGCATTTTTACAGCATGAATCTCGTGTACTAATGTTATGCATTGTGCGCAGAAATTTTAGTCTTGCAGCAACAATATCGCTTCTTTCAAGAAGAAATTTGCGACCATCATTGGTTATCCTGTATTTGAAACCAAGAGGTTTCAGAATATTATGCATAGAGGATACAGAATCCGTATAGGTATTCTATGTTCCCCGTCATTAAATTGGTCAGCCATTTGGCAGTTGGATATTCACCATTGTCATATATATCATACATTTTTATACGTGAAACACACTTTTAAAAATTGTCTAAATTGATAGTACGTCTTTAACTGCCCGGTGTTTCCCTGGAGATCTAAATATGAAAGCTTCTCCTAATTTGGTAAAATGTTTGTCTTCTTTAACAATGTTCGTCACAGAATGTGCACTCACGTGACAAGGTTGTAACATTAATTCTCCACTCGGAGCAAAATGTGTACTTTCCAAAATGTCTTGGAAAAAGGAATACACATGAACAAGAATATTTGTGGCCTATTTATGTAAAATCTTATGGGTTGTTTCACAGTTAATACTAGGCGCACCACTGAAAGATCACCACTTCACTGAATCATAGTTAACAACTGGCCCGACAGCCCTTAGAGGGTCAAGGCCTACCAACCCGACTGCCGGCCTCACGCCCACTTACGCACGGCAGAGGTGGACGATCGTCCAACCGATACGGGGAGATGTGGACAGCATCTCGGCATCCCGCAGCTGGAATGTTGGTTTCCGTGGCCAGGGCTGCTTACCTAGCCGCTCCTCACTTTCCTCAGTATCCTGAGTGGGCACCGGTCCTATACCCGGGACCTAAATTCCCCACCACATGGGTGTGATCGAACCCTGGATGCTTTCCGGGGCCACGGATCAAAGCATGCTGGCTTAGCCCACTACGCCACGGCTCAGGTCCACTTTACTGAATGCAAGGTACAAAAATGCGACTTCAGCATAGAATGTGTGTGCATTTCTTCACTGTCATTTAATAATTCATTTCTTTCTAGTCATGCGCCTTATCTTTCCAAATCTCCGAAATTAGAAGTGCTAAAAACATGGGGTTTGGACAGTAATCATCAGAAAAAAATAGCTCTGTAACATGGCAAAAAATAATATTTTAAATGGTATCTTCAAGGCTCGCAAGGAAATTGGCATCATGCTTCGGCAAAGCGAGCCTGTATGCGTGCTTAACTGTACAACGTTGCACGCACCGCAATGGCTAGTAGCGATAGAACAGCCACATCTAGCCCCACCTTATGTTCATTCCTGTTTTGTAGCTAGCTTAATGTCTCTTTCTTTGTGTTTCTCTCTGTCCTTTACCCTCAGCCAAATGCGTGTCTTTTTCTGACAATAGCTATTTTATTTATACGTTTCAAAATATATGTATGTCTGAAGTATATATCTGATTAAAAATTTTGGGTAGAGTTTAATATTTCTTCCGCCTACCATAAATACCTAAACAGTGGAAAAAGTAATCAACGAAAACGCAGGCAATTTTCTTGTGCTGGCTATTCAGTAGTGATCCCCTTTGAGAAAATCTACTTAAAACAATAAGAGGAGGAAAGCGGCTTTAATGAAAAGCGCTGTCCCTTCTAAGGGAGAAAATGACCTGATCAGAAGCCATTTCCACAAGCACCGTCTCTTTCCTTTGCTAGCCTTTGATTTCGGAAGGTGTCTATAGGTATACGTTTAATTAAAACTCTCATAAAATACTAAGGCTTTTCCGCTAGCCTTCTCTTGATGGGCTTTTGCGACAGTAGCTGGTTGAACATTAAGGCAAAATTTCTGCTAAAGGCTTGGTGTCACATATACTTTTTGCAGTGATCTCGGACTGAAAACGGGTAAAAAAGAGTAGCCGCAGCACAGAAAGAGGATTCATAGCTGGGTTAAATTCTTTCTTAAGCGACACAGTGGGACGGAGTCCAAAATCTGGGGGTCAAATCTTAGGACTCCGCCTATTTGAAGGGGAGATACCCTCGTCGGTATTGTTTTTTACGGAAGTGTTTACTTCGTGCATCTCTCGCAAAAATAGTTAACAACTTTTCATTTATAAAGGCATAACTATCAGAAAATATGATAAATATAATATTTGGCAGTTGTCAACCTTACATCTATTTTTCACATGCCATCATCACTGTGAATTACGTGCTTCACTCAAAAATTCACGTTGCAGATTTTAGTGAGAATATACTCTTTTTATTGATAAAATAACTAATTTTAGGGAAGAATTTGGAAAGCAGAAAGAGTCATGCAGGGGCTAATGGATTTTTTTTTTTTTTTTTTTTGTTTGTTGTAAATTTACGTCCTCCAACGTTAAGTCACATCGGACAGTGAATGAATTGAATTCCGTGAAATGATGCTCAAATGAGTCCAGGGTCCATGTAGCTTAGAGTTATCTGACATTCGTCTTGAAGCATAAGAGAAAACCCCGGACAAACCTTACCGAGGTAACTCCCCCTGACCGAGATTCGAACTCGGGACCTCTTGAACATGAGGCAGACACACTACCATCTACGTTACCAAGGAGCGCAAAAAGGAGAGTGAGGACCGCATTTCCAAAATAAAAGTTACAATAAAAACCACGTTCCGCACAAGAATAATTTTCCCCAAAAATACTACATTCATAATATAAGACCTAAAGCTTTCCTGGTGACGAATAAGCTCAAGTACTTCTCGGGAAGCAAGCCGGGTTAAAAGACGATAGAAATCGACGTTTCGGGAGTGTGCATCTCCCCCGTTATCAGGATATTTACTATATGTTATAACTACAAATGAAACACTGGACATAACAAAAATATAAACGAAGACAAAACACTATCAAAATTCACATTACTGAACAAAAGACTGCTTTCAGTAAATTAAATGCCAATTCAGGAGATGGCGTGAGTATAGAAAACTAATTGGGTCAAAGAAACGTAAATACTTAAGATGATTATCAAGCTGTATTGAGCTGTGCTTCTCAGGTCGACGGATTTCCAATTTAAGGCCGGTTTCCAGGAGGACCTGAACGGAAATACAGCATCACGATTAAGAGTGCTCCTCTCGAAGGAGATGGCCAAAGCCGCCTTAACTCTCCTTTCTCAGTAGCAGTTGCATATTGCCAAGATGGTCGTCTCCCGAAAGTTCATTCTATGGTCGTTATCAAAACAATACTCTGCCAGCCCAGACTTCTCAGGTTGCATTAAGCGAATGCTCCATTCATGTTCGATTATTTTGGTAGCGATGCTCCTTCCGGTTTATCCTATATACGGTGTCCCACATTTACAGAATATGCTAAGGAGTATACACATATTATTTCATAGCTTTTGTGGAGAAAATGAAATCTATTTTCAATTATCTATATCCTGTACTTAAAGAAAAGAGAGAAAAGAAAGGTATATTTATGTATGTATGTATGTATGTATGTATGTATGTATGTATGTATGTATGTATGTATGTATGTATGTATGTATGTATGTATGTATGTATGTATGTATGTATGTATGTATGTATGTATGTATGTATGTATGTATGTATGTATGTATGTATGTATGTATGTATGTATGTATGTATGTATGTATGTATGTATGTATGTATGTATGTATGTATGTATGTATGTATGTATGTATGTATGTATGTATGTATGTATGTATGTATGTATGTATGTATGTATGTATGTATGTATGTATGTATGTATGTATGTATGTATGTATGTATGTATGTATGTATGTATGTATGTATGTATGTATGTATGTATGTATGTATGTATGTATGTATGTATGTATGTATGTATGTATGTATGTATGTATGTATGTATGTATGTATGTATGTATGTATGTATGTATGTATGTATGTATGTATGTATGTATGTATGTATGTATGTATGTATGTATGTATGTATGTATGTATGTATGTATGTATGTATGTATGTATGTATGTATGTATGTATGTATGTATGTATTGCTGCAATTGGGTACTACCCGGTGGCAGAGTTAAGAATACAGATCAAATTACAAATACTAGATTTACAACAATAACACAGTAAACAATACAAACATGACATTATTTTACTTTAGTCACTTAAAACATATCTAATTACTTCTCTATTTACATATTATATACCATTATAATTCAAAAGTTAAACTATAAACCATCTAGATTTTTTCTAAATTTCTTCAGCGACAGGGGACAGCCCTGAAAGACTGCTACAGGCAATTCATTCCATTCTTCAATGGTTCTATTAACAAAAGAAAACTTTCCTACGTCGGTTCTGTATCTTCTACCCTTAATTTTATACCTATGATCGTTTCGCCCATAATAATTCGGATTATCTAACCTTACACTAACGTCCACCCATGCCTTTACAACAGCATTAGCTTTGAATAATGCTACCAACCTATGTTTTTTACGCCTAATTCTTAATTCCTCCCATTTAGTCTCATCTCCTTTTATAGGCCCAAAATACTTGCCTCTTTTTATGAATTTTATTGCCCTCTTCTGTATTTTTTCTAATGGATCGATTTGGCTAGCTCTACACGGGTCCCAGCATGCTACTCCATATTCCATAACCGGCCGCACTAAGGCCCTGTAGGCAATTTCCCTGGACCTAGCGCTCCCCTTTTTCAATATTCTCATTACGAAATGTAATGCCTTCCACGCATTCCTATATGTGGAATTTACTTGTTCGTCCCATCCAGCATTACTTGCCAGGTACACTCCCAAGTATTTGCAGCTGTCCACCTGTGGAATTTGCACCCCTCCCATGTTATAGTTAACAATAATTTTGCCCTTAGTTCTACTAAAAACAATGGAATTACTTTTCTTGGCATTAATTGACATTTTGTTAGCCGCAGCCCAATTACAGATTTCATTTAAATCATCCTGAAGAGCGGTTTCATGCACTGTATTCCGAATTTTATTATAAATGATGCAATCGTCTGCAAACAACCTTAT